>JAFIRS010007451.1:0-25030 GCA_018342105.1 Gonioctena quinquepunctata | reverse complement strand
ATTTTGAATAGAATCAGATCATAATCACAAAACTCGTCCACCATTTTGAATTTTTCAATTCAGACAAGAGAATCATAATCTCCGACCACATAAACCCTCGGATACCAATTTTGAAGCGAATCAGACCATAATCACAAAACTCGTACGCCCTATTGAAGCCGCCATTTCGTTTTTTCTTTACACAAAAATTTATAAATGCATTGTCACCAGAATAATGTACATCTGCCAAATTTCAAATCATTCGAACGTCTGGAAGTGGGTCAAAATCGCGCCCAAAGGAGTCGGTTACAAACAAACAAACAAACAAACAGACAAACAAACAAACATACAAGTGAAGCTAATATAAAGCGTGTGGAAAGGAGGAATATATTGAAAGTTCGCGACTGAGGATAGTAAAAAACAAAAGATTACAATAAAATAGAGCGACACTTGCCGATTGCAGTCGTCTAACACTTGGCGTTCACCTGCTGTAACGTTCAAAATATGTCAATAGAACGGGCTCCAAAAAAGCTGAGAATTTAGTACTGACAATTGGAGGAATCTTACCCTTTGCCTTTGAACAATATAATTTTTTTTCGCCAGTCCTTTTCAATGGGGCGAAAGGGCGTTGGGCCCACCGAATTTGGAATGTAAACTTATCATAAAAAATTCGCAAAATTTTCTCTTAAACTGATATTGAACAAGACTGGCGGAAGAAATATTTGTCGTTTGAAGTCTTATGGTAAGATCCCTCCAATTCTCAGTAGTAAACTCTCAGATTTTTTCAGACCCGTTCTACTGACAAATTTTGATCGTTGCAGCAGGTGAATGCCAAGTTAAAGACGACTACAATCGGCAAGTGTCGCTTCATTTCATTGTAACCTTTTGTTTTCCAATACCCTCAGTCGTGAACTTTCAATATTTTCCACCTTTTTTTTTATAACAGTTCAGCATTCCTCCTACCATCTCGTCGCCCCAGAAAAAATTCCCGTACTCAATGTGCGTAAACTTATGATACGTTTTTGAAGTAACACGGGCTATTGGCCTATAATCTATTCGACGTTCTCTTCATGTTCTTCAATGAGATCAATTATGATACAGAGTATTCATTAAGATACGAGTTGAAAGGCACAGAAAAAGTCTTCAATATCAGATATCTCTATGAGCATCTGATAGATCTAAAACATGCGTTTTGATAGTTCATGGTTACAGTCTAGTAAATTCTTAAAATTCGTTCTCTTCGTCAATTTGAATTGTGCAATTATGAAAGTGAAAAGAACATTCAACTCCATCAAAAATTGTGGAACATGCTGCAGGATTCGCAAACAATGTTTTACCTGCAGAATCTACATAGAAAAAATTGCATAGATTGGAGAGACAAAAATAAGACGAATAGCTTTTCAGAAAGTGTGTCAATTGGGTTATCCCAGCAGAGTTGTGAAAAATTACTTTCAATAAATTCAAGAAATAAAATAAGAAAATTGATTGAATTATTATATGATCATTCTCTAAGGGACAAGATATGTTCGAGTCTCATCTAAAATTGGGTTCGTTATTAGGTTTTAAGGTTTTTATTTGAAAAAATTAAAAACCCGTGTCCATGGAGTTATAATTGGTCCAAATTTTGTGGAACATTGGTGCTCAACACCATTTTTTTTTAGAAAAATAATAAAGCTTTATTCTTCCATTAAAAATAACTTGCATTTATGAAAAATCATAGATATTTCCAAAACAAGAAGACAAATATCAAATCATACGAAATGAATCTTTGACATTTCTCCTAACTTAGCTCAACATAGATCACTGAACATCAAAAACAAAAAATAATCTTTTCATTTCAACACCATGGACATTTCAAGTCCATGGTGGTGATGTTCATGGAGATGATGAAACATAGTATTTTTAGCATTTTTCAAGTAAATACAATTCTCTTCAAAATATCTGATGTGTGGAGGGCCTTCTTGCACCTAATATCATTTCATTTTCACGTTTACCAGCCATTTGTACCAAAACACTACTTGCCAGAGAGATACATGGAATTAATGTATTAGAAAAATACGTACCTCATGAAACACTTGTTTCACTTGAAAAAGTCCAAACAATGCAAATCATACAACCACCTCCAATGCTGATGGAGAACTTAGGTGTTTGGCAAATCTATGTCTTACATTAGTATACCTACTTCTGTATACTCCTTCAATTGATTCACGGTAAACGCCAAAATGGTCCATGGTGATGATGACTTCTTTGGTAACAGAGTGAAAGTGGTACATATTTGTTAAATTCTGATTTTAATTATATATCCAAAAATTGCCTAACATGTATTCTATCAAAGGCTAGAATAATTTCAATTCGAAATGAATTATTTATGCTTGTACAGTTTATGTCAATGCAGTTAACTTGTGTCGGTCACAGTCCATGATGATGATACATATGGGTAATTTTTTTTTTCTGAAAACTTTTTTTTTGAAGAATTATTGTCAGCAGCTTCAAAGGAAAGGGTGTTTCTGATATTATTGCAATTTTCAAATCTACAATTGATTATTTAGGTTTTAATATATTCGCTAATTATAGCAAATTAATCTATTCTGCTGAAATCACCAAATTGTAAAATGTTTTGCTGAAATTACCAAATTGTCTATTTTGGTGAGTTAATCGAAGAATTTGGGTCCATGAAGTTGAAGAACCATTAATCGATTTTAAGACAATCACTCAAGAAGTGGGTATATCCAAATATCCCAAATTGCAGGCATTATAAGAAGAAACATCTGAACTGCATTAAACAAAAAAAAAATATTTTCCACAAATGAAATGGAGCACTTGAATGGATATTGAATATCCATTGTATAAGTAAGCAAATATTAATCCAATGTTATTAATACACATGGAGGTGTCATGTATTTTTAGTATCATTGGAGATTTTCCAAGGCATGAGCTGGGATTCAGAGATGTAAATGATTTTTGTTAACCACTTTTGGTTGAATTCAAATAAAGATAGAAAAACAAAAACAACATAAAAAGTGTTAGAGAATCTGCAAGAGATATATGCATCTTTGTCCAAAACATTGTATGACCTTTTTTATTTTTGTCAATTATGTTAATGTGAAAAAAATACTCAAAACGAAGCAAAAACGAATTGATGAAAAATCGCATTGATTTTTCCGGATTCTAGTTTATATACCGGGCACTACTCTCGCTGCAGTTCTGCCACGATGTTGGTTGATGCTGGTGGTGACATAATTTCGATAAAACTACAAAAACAACATTGGTAAATCATATCAAAATAAAGGCGACGTCACCAATTGTATTTCGAACTGGATTGAACATAATTTCATCAGTAACACAAACACTATCCACCAACGGTTTTTTTTTCAATGAAAATGAAAAATGTCTCATTCCTCAAGACAGCTGACTACAAAATAAAATAGGTGTTGATCGCATATCCAAAAAAATAACTACTTTCCTGGCTCATGCCTCGACGGACGTTGAATGACATCCGATGGATAAATGCGAAAGTTGTGACGGGTTGGTAAGTGTCTTCCCAGGGGTGCGGAAACACTCGTTGGAATTGAACTGGGGGCCGGCAAACCAGGTGCCACACAGGGTGTCATGGTACTGCGTACTCCAGACATCGCTGTCGTATGTGTGTTCACCGAACTTGTGCTGGTAATTCCTCGTAACCCCATCCCTTGAAAAGTTGGTAGGCTTTCTTCGGGTGTAGGTGGTATCATTCCCGAACTCCTCCATGGGTTCGGAATGTTTGTTTGATGTGACGGTAAATAGCTGAAATCCCTCCGCGGCACAGCTCCGTTATTTTGTTGGCCCATCGTATGAGAATACGTCCCAGTTCCTTCGTTAGGGCTGGTACTGGTTCCCCGAGCTTTAGGCAACTCTACTAGGTGCCAAATGAGTCTTCGTCTCAATTTGATAACGGTACCTTCCGGATTAATTTGTAAACTGGAGGCCAGTTCCATCAACTCTGGTTTCTTAAGCCGATATATCCATCCAGCTTTCACTTCCGGCGGAGCCAAGAAATCATCAGAGCCTAACTCCCTTTCCAGAAATTCGCCCCCTGCAGGATTATCTCGAAGTCCAGATAAACCTTCTTCAAATCCAGTCGCTCCCTGCAACTCCTCACGATCCGAAGTATCACCATTATCAGGCATTTTGAATTCAATGTAATTAATTATGGTTTAACGGTTCAAATAATTTGAAAGACACAACGAAACTTCTACACACTCCGTATATAATTTGATAAAGGAGCGAATATTATGGGGTACACTAGGAGGGCTCAAAAATAATTTTAAACCAAAAATTTTCTATATATAGACCACCTTAGTCTATCAACGAAAAATAATTCCCATAAAAAAAATTTCAAATCAATAAAATATTTTTCAAAAACAATTTATTCGGTTTTGAAAGATCGTTATCATATCCAGATAACACCCAACAAAAATATTTTCCCACGTAAATCAGTATTCAATAAAACAATTTATTGTTTTCTATACCTGAAGAGCAGAATTACAAAAAAAAAACCATTCCCGATACGCTCAGAATATATGTTCGATATCTCGAATACCAAAAAACTTTTGTGGATGTTCCACTTTTCCACTTGATATCGAAAATAAATTCGAAATTCAATCTAATTTCATTCACGGAAAAATACCAATAATTATCTCAGAATTGCAAGATAATTGTTATCATTCAAACAGGTGTACAATTTTATCACGGGCCAATACACCAGCAAAAACTGATTTGTACAATCTCTCTCCGCGCAATTTCGGGCACGAGAATATATATTTGATAAAAAGCGTTTGGTTTTTATCCCCGGTACGGAGTAAATAAATTGTACTGTGCACTTGGATTCGCGAACGGAATAGAAATGAAATTATTTCCACTCAAAAATAAATGTCGCTGTTCTTCAATTGAAATATAATCAGAAATTAAATCACTTTTCAATTATATATCGTGTTAGCATTATCTGTTGAATATGGAAACTCGCAAGAAATACAATGAAAATTATTTCTATTCTAATACAACTAATAAATTTCAATTTACACACCACGGAAATTAAATCAATTTTCAATCTTTACCGATTTTCATATATCCAGCAAAAATTCCAAATAAACTCGAAACAGAGTGAAAATGATTGAAAATTATTTCTATGCCAAACAACCCGTAATTTTGATGATTATATAATACTCCTATTACCAATAGTCCCTGCTCGGGCGCCAAATTTGTGACGTGTTTTGCTAGGGTTTGTTTTAATAACCCTTAAACTCCTAGAAAATCACGTTACTTATGACGCCAGAATTTTTAGGCAGGAAAAACTTTCCTTTCTCTATTTCAAATCTCGGGCGCCAGATTTTATAGTGGTTTTCTCCACGCACTAGGGTAGCTACAGATGGAGATACGGAACGTCCAGGGGTCTGGTATATTGACACTTTTTGAATCTTTACAAAATACTGTAGGCTTTAAGTACAAATTTTGGATACTGAACGCCGATTGCTTTTATGTCTCCCAAACTTTTCTTTACAAATTTCTTTTTCTACAACTTGACCACTTACGTCTGTTGCGTAACTTCAATACTTTATAGGAAATAGAAAGGGTTTGTTTTTTAATGTAAACACAGTGGGTAATAGGTATTAAATTAACTGGTATATTCAATAAGAATGGGCACAACAATTTTCGTGATACAAATATTTTTGTTTAAAAGAAAACGGTCTGGCACATTTAAATGGGGTAATACATATACCGCTACCTATATAATCCTATCTAGCAAATAGTATGGGAATGATATTTACCTTCACGGTAAAATATAACTGGCCAAATGAACAGTAATTTTCCGGCAATTTAGGGTATAAAATGACCTACTCTTGAGAGCGAAGAAAACTGGTTTCTTCCTGAACACGGTTGTCTGTCTGACTCAGAAAAGTGATTTTTTCAAGTTTATGAGCAAGCGGCTCATAACATCCCGATTTCCCCTTGTTAACCCTTACAAAATTTGAATACTACGTGTCACTTGTATATTACCTAAGCTTCACGTTGGTAATAATCCCGTCTGTGATATTTTGTTTCTGTTCCTTAAAATAGCCCTTTTCTTCTACGACTGTTCTCGTTAACAAGAATTCTATTTTTTTCCTATTGTTTATGCTCGGCGATTTCCTGAGCTTAGACAATATTAACAAATGGGCGTGGATACAGACGACAACGCTTCACAGTATTTTCGGGTTATAAAATCCCTTATTTCCCCCTGATGTAATCAAAATAGTTTATTTACCCAAATCACCTTCTCAAGTCGCTATTATGAATTTTTCCTCCTGAATATAACTATAACTCGTGAAATTCGTGAATTTTGTTTTGCTCGGCAGGTATTTTCAGGGACAAATAAACTTTTCAACGCATTTATCGCGTCCGATGTTCCGATTTGGTTAGTGCCTGAATCGGGACAACGGGGAACAATAATTATTGTAATGTAATTGGTTTATACGTCAATTGCTTAAAATTCGGTGTTTTTCCCGAACTTAAGACAATAGAAAATTTAAATTCACTGATTTAAGTGATGTAAATATTCGCGTCAGTTGTTTGCATTCGGCGTTTTCCCTGAACTCAAATAACTGAAAAAATAAGTTATATGTAAATTGTTATTAGGTGTTATAAACTGCTAAAAGAACTATCTAGGTAAGATTTCCCTTGACAAGAAAAAGAAAACACTTGCCAGAGCTTATGTGAAAATTGTTTTCCGCGGGGACGCAAAATAAAATGGTCTACTTTATACTGTTCACTTTGGCAAATAAATCATATATTTTTACCCGTAAAAATAACCAACAATTGACTAAAATGTCAATACTACCCTAAATTAAACACTCAATCGATTTCACAAAAAGTTCGATTGAACCACCCAAAAATAAAAATAAATCAAATTTCACTCTGTAGTCTTCTGACCAACGTAAACGTTTCTGGCAAATGCTCGAATAAAAGAAATTATAATAATGCAGAAAATATATTTAACTTCTCAGGCAACGAATTAACTCAAACAAAGAATACTTTGGCAGAAATAAACTGTAAATGCCACGACAGATAATTAATTAAATGAAATAATAATAATATATATAATGATATGTAAACGCCGGAAACGTAATTGAATCAAATCGAACAATATTCAATGTAGGAATAATAAACCTCAAGTGCTTCAGCACACGGAGAAACCCAACTCCAATACAACTTATTTACTATTTACACTTACGGATACCTCACCTCTACTGGAACTCAACTCTGCTTTTCACACTATGCACTTTTACTGATTACCGGACTTCGTATCACCACTGAATTCAAGTAACAAAGATCAAGTCTTACGGAAGAACAGGAACAAGCCCCGATGAGAGCTTCATGTGCCTTTTTATAGATCTCGAATGTATGACCAAACAAGACGAAAAAGCCTAGTAAGAAAGGCGCGGTTTTTTCCGATGAACTGAAACTGGACCGAAAATCTGAAGGATCTGATACAAAAAATGATTTGGTTTTCCCATCGCGATCATTATTTCTTTCTCGTCTTTTACAAAACTATCACCGGAGCTTTTCACCCTTTTATAAAATCTAGAGAAAAACTCTGTTATGTTTATGCATGATGTTGACGTGAATTCCAGTAGCTTTGGGTATATACCTTACTTTCTAACAAGGAATGAAATATTTTGCCAGACCAGAACTAATAGAAACCCCAAATAGGCAGGGACGTACCAAAGTTAGGTTAAATATACTTTAGCCGTTCTTAGTAACGGAGCTCTAAAAAAATGCTTCGTTACATTCCCCCCCTACTTGCGGAAAAAAAAATTAAACCTAGTTATAATTTTTTTTTCCTTTTTGAGGAACACTGCAGAATCAATGTTTAGTCCATCACTAATTCTAAATAAATGTCTTACACCACTACAGTTCCATTGGTGAAACACTTTTCACTGGTTGCTTGGATAAGTTACAAGTCTAGTAACCACTGCAGTTACGGGCAACCTTGCCTGTAACAACTGGATCCAGTAGGGGTGGTAGGGAACATCCTTCTGGGGCCTCGAAGTCGAGAAGACTTATTGTTCACTGAGCCAGGGCATTGGCCACAGGTACAATCCGCTGACCGAACTCCACATCGTCCACAGCGGGAGCAGAATATCTTCCAAGGTTTGCGACAGGATTGTCGCTTGTGACCAAGGTGTCCGCATCGCCAGCACAGGTCTTTGTCTACCAACAGATAGCGTGGACAGTCATTCATGACTGCCGGGGTGTCGTCGGGGTAGTCTGGGGGGTGGTATGATGTTCCTCACTCGTCTTATACTCTCGGGCATCAGAGAGACTGGGAGATGTTTGGTGGCAGCTGGCCGCAGCATGTCGAGTGTCAGTTCGTTGATGAAATCCTTCGGTACCCCAACCTTCTGGCTATCGATTTCCATCCAGTGGAAATAACTATTCTTCTCGAATGGATCTTCGAATGTCTGGGTACTATGATTGACCATCTTCGTCGATTCTTTGACTTGAGTCGCCAATTTGTGTCTCAAGTCGGTACGGTCTTCCATCCCGGTCCAATGACTTTGGCTGTGCATACGGCTCACGGTATTTGGAGGGATATGACGTGGCATATAACGGGCTGAACCTGGCTTTTCCTGAAACAAGGATAATTTAGCGACATGAAATTTATTATTCCCCCTATTTTCATATGTGGAGGAATCCTTTGGTTTCTTTTTAAAGACAGTTCCGCACGGTACGGATTTGGGTATTACGGCAGGCCTATATGAAGACATATACGGCTGGTCTGCTTTGACACACACGTCTTCTTTTTTGAGAAGAACAATATTACTTTGAAATCTATTTCCTGGGCTGGTCCTTCTTCTGGACTCCCGATAACGGTTTCCTCTATGGGCGGCGGGCTTAGCAATATCCCTTTGCTCATTTCTGGAGAAGGATTCAGATGGTATAGGTTCTACTATTCCTTCGGGAACGTGCAAATACATGAGGGGCTGGGTTTCCTTGCACGATACATCTCTCCCATTGAGAAATACTGTATTACTGGCTAAGTCAATTCGGAACTTGTTACTCAAAATATCCATCCCCAAGATAATATCCACGGTCAGGTGCGGAAGTATCAGCAACTCATGTACTAAACTTTCCTGTCCTATAGTCATACGGGGCGAAAACGCTTGAGTGATGGTGCAGAACGTCCCATCTGCTTGACGGGGCTGCGTTCCGGTCTGCCCACTTGGTTCCAAACCAAGATGAATGCAGCAATTTCCTACTGCCTCACTAGCAAAGGATCTGGTAGCGCCGGTGTCTAGCAACGCATAAAAGCGCGATTCTCCAATAGTAATAATGACAAATGGCCGGTTATCAGTAGATTTTGGTATCATAGCCTTTTCCTGGATATTTAATGTCTGGACTCGTGCAGTACCTGATTCTGGGCGATTCCTCAACGAATTCTCGCAAGGGCAATGTCGGGACATTATTCCGTTTCTTCCGCATCGAGAGCAGAACAGTCGCTGCTGGTTACGACATTCATTTTGCCAATGTCCCAATTCGCCACACTTCCAACATCCCGAGATGGATGTTCTGTTTCGTGGTACTCCACGAGAATGTTCATCATGTTCTAATGGAGGATGTCTAGACGGACCTCTAGGGGTTGACGGAACATTTTGTGTGTTTATTGTTGATGTGATGTTACGGTTAGAAGAGACTGAATCCCTCGTAGAGGTTTGAGAGCGTTCCCTGTTATACGAGACTAAATGTCTCGAAGCGGGTTGAGGACGTTCACTCTGTCTTATCTCCTCTCGTAAATTTTCACACTCCATAATCTTGGACACCAATGAAGGTGTGTCATAGAAGTCACTCCTTCGTATATATTGCCGAAACTCCGGCAATAAATTTCTATAAAGCCGAAGGGTTTCTTGTTCCGCAGTTAATCCCCCATTCGACGTATTAGAGTCTGTAGGTCAATGATATAATCAATAGCAGACTCAGAACTTCTTTGTATTCGACGGCTAATTTCCAATTCCAGATCTTCCTGATAATGTACAGGATAGAACGCCATACGAAACGTTTCCTTGAAGGTTTCCCAATTATTCCAGAAACATTTGTTGCTGCGGTACCACAACAGTGCCTTTCCATATAATAATTCTGGGAGAGCCGTCAACAATCGATGTTTCGGGATATTTTCCGTTTCCGAAATTTCTTCTAACCGTTCTAAGAACGCTGCCGCCTCCTCTTGGCCATTGAACTTAACATTCCATCGATGTGTTTTCAACACTATGGGATATCCAGGGTGGCCCACAGCGACTCCTGACGGTACGGTTGGCGGAGGGGTTGGTAAGTGTCTTCCCAGGGGTGCGGAAACACTCGTTGGAATTGAACTGGGGGCCGGCAAACCAGGTGCCACACAGGGTGTCATGGTACTGCGTACTCCAGACATCGCTGTCGTATGTGTGTTCACCGAACTTGTGCTGGTAATTCCTCGTAACCCCATCCCTTGAAAAGTTGGTAGGCTTTCTTCGGGTGTAGGTGGTATCATTCCCGAACTCCTCCATGGGTTCGGAATGTTTGTTTGATGTGACGGTAAATAGCTGAAATCCCTCCGCGGCACAGCTCCGTTATTTTGTTGGCCCATCGTATGAGAATACGTCCCAGTTCCTTCGTTAGGGCTGGTACTGGTTCCCCGAGCTTTAGGCAACTCTACTAGGTGCCAAATGAGTCTTCGTCTCAATTTGATAACGGTACCTTCCGGATTAATTTGTAAACTGGAGGCCAGTTCCATCAACTCTGGTTTCTTAAGCCGATATATCCATCCAGCTTTCACTTCCGGCGGAGCCAAGAAATCATCAGAGCCTAACTCCCTTTCCAGAAATTCGCCCCCTGCAGGATTATCTCGAAGTCCAGATAAACCTTCTTCAAATCCAGTCGCTCCCTGCAACTCCTCACGATCCGAAGTATCACCATTATCAGGCATTTTGAATTCAATGTAATTAATTATGGTTTAACGGTTCAAATAATTTGAAAGACACAACGAAACTTCTACACACTCCGTATATAATTTGATAAAGGAGCGAATATTATGGGGTACACTAGGAGGGCTCAAAAATAATTTTAAACCAAAAATTTTCTATATATAGACCACCTTAGTCTATCAACGAAAAATAATTCCCATAAAAAAAATTTCAAATCAATAAAATATTTTTCAAAAACAATTTATTCGGTTTTGAAAGATCGTTATCATATCCAGATAACACCCAACAAAATATTTTCCCACGTAAATCAGTATTCAATAAAACAAAATCTATTTCCTATCGAAGGGTCGTTACCATATCCAGATAACCCAACAAAAAAATATTCCTCAACAACAATCAAGTATTCAAAAAAAACAATTTATTGTTTTCTATACCTGAAGAGCAGAATTACAAAAAAAACCATTCCCGATACGCTCAGAATATATGTTCGATATCTCGAATACAAAAAAACTTTTGTGGATGTTCCACTTTTCCACTTGATATCGAAAATAAATTGAAATTCAATCTAATTTCATTCACGGAAAATACCAATAATTATCTCAGAATTGCAAGATAATTGTTATCATTCAAACAGGTGTACAATTTTATCACGGGCCAATACACCAGCAAAACTGATTTGTACAATCTCTCTCCGCGCAATTTCGGGCACGAGAATATATATTTGATAAAAAGCGTTTGGTTTTTATCCCCGGTATGGAGTAAATAAATTGTACTGTGCACTTAGATTCTCGAACGGAATAGAAATGAAATTATTTCCAACTCAAAAATAATGTCGCTTTTCTTCAATTTAAGTTTAATCAGTATTTATATCACTTTTCAATTATATATCGTGTTAGCATTATCTGTTGAATATGGAAACTCGCAAGAAATACAATGAAAATTATTTCTATTCTAATACAACTAATAAATTTCAATTTATACACAGGAAATTCAATCAATTTTCAATCTTTACCGATTTTCATATATCCAGCAAAATTCCAAATAAACTCGAAACAGAGTGAAAATGATTGAAAATTATTTCTATGCCAAACAACCCGTAATTTTGATGATTATATAATACTCCTATTACCAATAGTCCCTGCTCGGGCGCCAAATTTGTGACGTGTTTTGCTAGGGTTTGTTTTAACCCTTAAACTCCTAGAAAATCACGTTACTTATGACGCCAGAATTTTTAGGCAGGAAAAACTTTCCTTTCTCTATTTCAAATCTCGGGCGCCAGATTTTATAGTGGTTTTCTCCACGCACTAGGGTAGCTACAGATGGAGATACGGAACGTCCAGGGGTCTGGTATATTGACACTTTTTGAATCTTTACAAAATACTGTAGGCTTTAAGTACAAATTTTGGATACTGAACGCCGATTGCTTTTATGTCTCCCAAACTTTTCTTTACAAATTTCTTTTTCTACAACTTGACCACTTACGTCTGTTGCGTAACTTCAATACTTTATAGGAAAAAACGCCGTTTGTTTTTTAATGTAAACACAGTGGGTAATAGGTATTAAATTAACTGGTATATTCAATAAGAATGGGCACAACAATTTTCGTGATACAAATATTTTTGTTTAAAAGAAAACGGTCTGGCACATTTAAATGGGGTAATACATATACCGCTACCTATATAATCCTATCTAGCAAATAGTATGGGAATGATATTTACCTTCACGGTAAATATAACTGGCCAAATGAACAGTAATTTTCCGGCAATTTAGGGTATAAAATGACCTACTCTTGAGAGCGAAGAAAAACTGTTTCTTCCTGAACACGGTTGTCTGTCTGACTCAGAAAGTGATTTTTCAAGTTTATGAGCAAGCGGCTCATAACATCCCGATTTCCCCTTGTTAACCCTTACAAAATTTGAATACTACGTGTCACTTGTATATTACCTAAGCTTCACGTTGGTAATAATCCCGTCTGTGATATTTTGTTTCTGTTCCTTAAAATAGCCCTTTTCTTCTACGACTGTTCTCGTTAACAAGAATTCTATTTTTTTCCTATTGTTTATGCTCGGCGATTTCCTGAGCTTAGACAATATTAACAAATGGGCGTGGATACAGACGACAACGCTTCACAGTATTTTCGGGTTATAAAATCCTTTATTTCCCCTGATGTAATCAAAATAGTTTATTTACCCAAATCACCTTCTCAAGTCGCTATTATGAATTTTTCCTCCTGAATATAACTATAACTCGTGAAATTCGTGAATTTTGTTTTGCTCGGCAGGTATTTTCAGGGACAAATAAACTTTTCAACGCATTTATCGCGTCCGATGTTCCGATTTGGTTAGTGCCTGAATCGGGACAACGGGGAACAATAATTATTGTAATGTAATTGGTTTATACGTCAATTGCTTAAATTCGGTGTTTTTCCCGAACTTAAGACAATAGAAAATTTAAATTCACTGATTTAAGTGATGTAAATATTCGCGTCAGTTGTTTGCATTCGGCGTTTTCCTGAACTCAAATAACTGAAAACATAACTCAATAATTTTAATAACGGGCAACTAAAAGAACTATCTAGGTAAGATTTCCTTGACAAGAAAAAAAACACTTGCCAGAGCTTATGTGAAAATTGTTTTCCGCGGGACGCAAAATAAAATGGTCTACTTTATACTGTTCACTTTGGCAAATAAATCATATATTTTTACCCGTAAAATAACCAACAATTGACTAAAATGTCAATACCCTAAATTAAACACTCAATCGATTTCAAAAAAAAGTCGATTGAACCACTCAAAAATAAAAATAAATCAAATTTCACTCTGAAGTCTTCTGACCAACGTAAACGTTTCGGCAAATGCTCGAATAAAAGAAATTATAATAATGCAGAAAATATATTTAACTTCTCAGGCAACGAATTAACTCAAACAAAGAATACTTTGGCAGAAATAAACTGTAAATGCCGACAGATAATTAATTAAATGAAATAATAATAATATATATAATGATATGTAAACGCCCGGAAACGTAATTGAATCAAATCGAACAATATTCAATGTAGGAATAATAAACCTCAAGTGCTTCGCACACAGGAGAAACCAACTCCAATACAACTTATTTACTATTTCCACTTACGGATACCTCCACTCTACTGGAACTCAACTCTGCTTTTCACACTATGCACTTTTACTGATTACCGGACTTCGTATCACCACTGAATTCAAGTAACAAAGATCAAGTCTTACGGAAGAACAGGAACAAGCCCCGATGAGAGCTTCATGTGCCTTTTATAGATCTCAATGTATGACCAAACAAGACGAAAAGCTTAGTAAGAAAGGCGCGGTTTTTTGTCCGATGAACTGAAACTGGACCGAAAATCTGAAGGATCTGATACAAAAAATGATTTGGTTTTTCCCATCGCGATCATTATTTCTTTCTCGTCTTTTACAAAAACTATCACCGGAGCTTTTCACCCTTTTTATAAAATCTAGAGAAAAACTCTGTTATGTTTTATGCATGATGTTGACGTGAATTCCAGTAGCTTTGGGTATATACCTTACTTTCTAACAAGGAATGAAATATTTTGCCAGACCAGAACTAATAGAAACCCCAAATAGGCAGGGACGTACCAAAGTTAGGTTAAATATACTTTAGCCGTTCTTAGTAACGGAGCTCTAAAAAAATGCTTCGTTACAAAGTCCTACAAGGTAATTTGCAAATGTTTGTCGCAAAATGGATTAATATTGACCACTTCACTCAGGCTGACCACCTGTAGACCGGTTTCGAGGTTTTTGCCCCTCATCAGTAAGTTAGTAAGTAAATTTATTCAGGTGAGTATAAGTTTCATCTACAATATCAATTCATAACGAAAACTGGAAAGAAATTCATAACTAAAACTAGAAAGAAAAATTATGAATTACAGATTATGGTCCAGGCTGATCTACCTAAGCAAAGCTTGTGTTGTAGTCATCAGCCTGAAGTTGTGAAGTTTATGCATATATTTTGAAGAATGAAAATTGAGAAGAAAAAAGAGTTATATACAATGTGAAAATCAAATTTTTTGTGATGAGGCAGGAAGAGTAGGGTGTTCTTTTCTTTATTTTCATATTTTTTTCTCTTCAGTCAAGTTCATACACGGTTTTTACTTTGTTTTAATTTAGGTTTACTAAGTTTTTTGAATTCTGATTTCATTTGGAATTGATTAGGGATGATTCTGATATCTATAGGGACTAGGTTTAATAGTTTTGGCCCAAAGTATGATATGAATCTCTGCGTGTGGGTTAGTCTACAGAGAGGAGCATTTGTTTTCTGTTCAAATTCAGCACGTGTGTTGTATATGTGGCTTATATGAGAGATGGGATTGTTTTGCATCCATAGTAGGCAATGGTAGCTATATAGTTTTCTTACTCCAAATGAGCCAGATTCTTTGTAGAGGTCTTCGGTTGAGTATCTTCTATTTTTCTTGAACATTATTTTTAATATAGTATTTTGCATAACTTCAAGAACGTGTGATAATGTTTTACTTAGACCACCCCATATAATGATGCAATATCTCAATATGGATTCAGCAAGTGAGTTGTAAATCATAAGTAGGAGTTTTTTATCAATAAGATTTCTAAGTTGATAGAACTTATAGACTAACTTATTAAGTCTTTCAACTGTATTATCTGCGTGTTCTTCCCATCGCAGGTGTTGGTCCACATAAATACCCAAATACTTTATGTTGTCAACTTTTTCAATTTTTGGCATGAACACTGCGTTGGCGATCGGTGGAGATTTTCATGAATAGTGAGTATGTTATTCAAGGGCTGTTTATTTTTTGTTGTGGTAAATGCAATAAATTTCGTTTTTTCTAGATTCAGACTCAGAAGGCTCATATTCAACCATGAAGTAACATATTTGAGCCCTGTTTCAGCTTTCTGATAGACTTCATCCCAGGAGTTTCCTTCAAATAAAAGAGCAGTGTCTTCCGCGTAAGATATTATCCTGCAATTGATGTTCAAAAGTTTATAAAGACTGTTGATATAAATCAAAATCAGTATAGGCTGTCTTGATGTTTTTCATTTTTAAGGTTACAGATTTCTGTCCCTTTTTGCAGATATTTCTATCCTGGAATTCAGGATGACATTCGAAATTGGTAATGTTTTAGTTGCTGTTATTGTGTTGAGATGGCGTTAGCTCCAATCTGCAGATTCGATCCCAGCAAATGCTTTGGAATAGATTGATATCAATTGTTTCAGTCAGATAACACAGACAATAATCAATGTGTGCTTGACTCACCCTGTACTGATGAGGGGTGTTTAGGTGGTCAGCCTGAGTGGGGTGATTGATATTCATCCATTTTGCAACAAACAGTTGCAAAGTATCTGGTAAGGCTCTGAACGTTTATCCATTAGCCAGGAAAGTAGTTGTTTTTTCATGGATATGCGACCAACATACACCTATTCTATAGGTTTTCGTAGTCAGCTGTCTTGAGGAATGAGACATTTCTCATTTTTAATGAAATTATTGCTAGCTATCAAGAATGATACAGATTTCTGTCTCTTATTGCAGCTGTTTTTTTTTTCAATAAAAAGTGTGAGTTAAGTAGTCTTATCAACCCCTAGAAGTTAGATGAAAACTTGAACGAGTTAAGATCAATCATCAATTATAGTGGGATCCGGTACGACTCTTGGAGCCTTGAAAAAACAGTTCAGTGGAAGGGTGAGTCGAGAACTCACATCGAATGATGGAGTTTGCATTATATTTCCTCAGTTATATCTTGTGAAAATTATTTGACAGTTTCAAAAACCAATTGAATTTTGTTATTTTTTGTCATGTCACACGTATCACCCAATCATATAAACATTTCACTGACAACAACACTCCGGGTAGTTTCCAATCACCATGACACCAATACTTCAAAAATTATGACAGCGCAATCTGAAATGACTAGAAAACCCTGGTGCTTGCACTTATACCTGCAGAAGTTTGGGATCGTCTTGGCGACACTTGGCCTACTTGATAATAGAGATTACTAGCGTGTCAGATGGCGCCAATTTCGTTTCAGTTTCAATTCAGTAACAGGGTATATTTATTTTCTCAGATTTCTTTTTGAGGCGAACTGTTGGCGGGTTCTAATTCTAGCTTTGCTTTTGGTTGAAGAGAGACATCTGTCAAACTTCACCAATCAGTCAAAGCTAGAATTAGAAGCCCCCTAACATTGCATGAAGAAAGCACTGTCGTGTTGTTGTTCGTATTTTGAACCATTTGAATTGGAGGTTAACTGCATTTTGACAGACGGAGAATTAGACATGAAATTGTCATTAAATTGCAGAAAATATAAAATTCAATGCATACAATATGAAAAACCATGGAAATGTCATTATTAGTCAATTTGTCAAGATTTGTACTTGCTTTTGGTACAGAAAACAGGTGAAAATTCGAACCTGCGGCTTTATACTGTCCACACAAAATACAAATGAGGCCCATTCTACAAAAAGTATCCTTACACACTATACTACCTGGGAATAAACAATTCCTCACGCACTAATCAACTGATGAACGAGTGATTTTCTTAAGAACAAACTCAGGAATAAGCTTAGCAAGATTTCAAATCAAAGAGATGGAAAACGCATTGATACCGACTAAACACTGAAAATAAATTCTATAAGATGCTGCAGATGTCAGAAATTAAGTTCTGACATCAAGCGAGAATATAGACAAACATTTGTGGACGGCGCCATCTACCACAGAGAGAGAAGCTCTGTTGAAGTAACAGGTGGTGTCCCATCGAAAATCTAAGCAATATCGTATCAGTTCAGTCACCAGGGTTTTTATCTTATGCATATCCCAAATAAATCTCAAAATGTCACCTTTTGGCAATGAGAATGTTCAGACTATCAACGCGCTAATTGAAGAATAATTTAAAAATATAGCACAAACAGTCACAAATACACGTTGGGAATATTTATGACGTTTTGCTATCAACGAATATACGAGTTGAATGAGCACATCAGGAGCGTAGAAGAACTGGCATTGATACCGAAAGATTAGGCGGTCAATATGAGGTAGAAAGATGAGACAGAATCCAAAGAAGCATCCATGAAGACTGTGTGGTAATGGATCTTTTATAATAGAAAAAAATAGCCAATCTAATGTAACGTCAAATTTCAATAACTGCACCTCTACCAGTTGTACTTTGTTGCAAGTTATTCAAATTATTCCTGTCAACACATTTTCTGACCGAATATCCCTCGAACATTGACAAATGCCCCATAATTTTATGTGAATCGAAAGCACGTTGACTTTGTTAAGGAAGAGATATGATATCAATGAACAAAATGAAAAACGAAGTGTGTGACTGCACTTCACAAACAGGTGGAGAACATATTGGAGACAAACAAATTAGCGGAGCCTCAACGATACAGCACACACACACCCAGTAGAGACTCCTAGCAAACAACAAACTACTGTGAGAGTGATTGACAGGTGAGATACAATGAGCCTAAAGGACCAGGAGAATATCGCCAGACAAGTCTTCAGGGTGGTCTTGGAGACTCCCACACTACCAACGGATGCCCAATAAGAGTTTTCGCCACCCACGAAAAAATTGCAGAATATAATAAGCTTGCGAACGATAATGCTGCTATGTTCTTGAATTGCGACATCTCTTCCACTTCTTGTCATAACAATTTACTTTCCATCTGTATTCAATTTTCTCTAGTGGATTTGTTCCAGATTTTTTTTTCCCACGAATCTGCAAAGACTTTTGCTTTGGTCGTAGCACATACCGATCCCACCATGAATAGGAGACCAATCGGACTTTTTTGTTCTTAAATTTTCATGAAGTTTCCAAAGTTGACCACAATTTCCTAAATTTTGAAGTGTCAAATCTCTCATTCCTAAATCTTGATATATTTTCTGTAACCTCCCTATTCATTACATTAGCTCGGTCTCTTTCTTGCCCGACTAAGTCTTTTTATTCCCTATAAAAATTCGTCGTGGAACCTAGGAGCTAGTTCCCTGCAGGAGTAATCCTCCAAAGCATGTTTGATGGTGAGTTCGTAATGTGCTACGGCCTCACCCGATCTAAATAGAGAATCCATTTTTTCGGGATTGCAATGAGCTGTCTCCAGGAGTGAACTGAATCTCTTCCAGTCCACTTCTGTATACAAACAATCTGTATGGGTTGGTAGATCACCCCCAGTGATAAAACCACTGGGTTCTGATCAGAGCCCAGCTCGGAGAGAACGTGGATGTCCTAGTTCCCCGTTCTGGCCAGGGCAATGTCGAGTACATCAGGCCTGAGTTGAGCAAAATGTGTCGACTCACCTGGAGCCAATAACTATCACAGTGTTGCTACGTCATCTGTCATTCGTGTTGATCTGTTTTCATCAAGAGTGTATCAAGCGCCTCAAGAAGAATTCGATTGTTCGGAGGGTTGTGAGCACTAATTAAACGCATAGGACCACTCCTCGTGTTGAGAACAATGCCTACTGTTTCTATACCATGAGTATCGTCTTTGGAAAGGATAAGCTGAACATGTGAATAACAGCGTTTTATCAAAATGACAACACCGCCACCCGGGCGCCCAAGTCGGTCATTTCTAAGCATTGTGTAGTTGGGACGTCTAACCGGTTCTCCATTGAGACGAGTCCCTTGCAGAAAAACAATATCAATATTTTTCTCTACAAGAAACTCTGGATACTCAATTCTATTCTGAAGGAGACCGTTAGAATTCCAACTCACTGATTTGATGGAATTTGAAAGCTGCCCTTCACCAATTAGTGGAAATTAAAGCGGTTGGAAATATTGCGGCAGCTCCTGCAAATTGTGCAAACAATATCCTCATTTGATCTGAAGTTGAGAAAATATCTTTGGAGCTGTTTATTTGGGCTGGTTGGGTAGGAGGGGCCTTCAGGGGAATCGACACAGTTCGCAGCCTTACCTAACTTGGCAATCTTTTCCACCCGAGTTGCACGTAATATAATCCGCAATGTAGTTCTGCTTACCATCTTCCATTAATCCGCGACTATTCTGGTCACAACTTATCCCGTCTAACCCAGAAATCGTTTATAACCTGTGCTATATCTGAGGGAAAAAACCGTTCATTTGTGAATTGGACAATTGCCAACACTGCAGCTAGCAAAGCTAATTTTCTGAAAGTGAACAAACCATTACCCTCAACCCAAAACGAATATTAGCAATCGCATTGAAGAAATAGAGAAATCGAAGTACGTGTAAAATATGAAGGATACATTTTTTAAACAAAGAATTTAACCGACGGGAAAAAAAATCTGAAAAATAAGAAATTAAATAAACCTTTCAGTCTTGATAACAAAGCTCCAAAACTAATGTAACTAACTAACTTTGAGTTGGCGCCAAACAAATGAAAAAGCTACAAAATTACTTAAAACATAAAATAATGGCAGCGGTAGGCGTCAGAAATTGTCGAGCGTTCCCGGAGTCAGCGAAACAGCTACCTGAACGGACACACACATGAGGGCACACGTCGTTGCGAATGTTCATGCGGACAGCGCATTCTTGGAATTCTCATGTAATTTTGTATTGATGATTTCTTCAGAGTGATTTAATTATCTTCGTTGATTGTTTGCTTGACGCCGACTCAAACATTAGTTTAGGAGCTAGTTAATAAGACTATAAAGGTATATTTGATTTTATGTTTCGTCGGTTCAATTTTTTGTTAAACATTTTCAATTTCTCAGTTATTTATGGCTGCAATTTACTGATTACTACCTACTAATTTTTGATTACTTCAAAACTAATTTGAATGAGACCAACTCTGAGGTATACCTTATCCAGTGAAGAATCAATTCTTTAAATCAGACTACTCTGTTGAAAGTTAAGTGTGGTTATATATAATTTTTTTTTGAATATGAATCAACTTGAGTACCTCCTCCTTTTTTTTGTTAGTTGAAAATAGACCTTTTTGAACCTTTCTGGGGGCTTATTTTCGAAAACTTTCATATCGATGGATCGATCGTTATTATCGTGTTTTGAAGTATGTGTGGAAATTTCGCAGAGATTTCACTGTTATGCAGGTTTGCTGAGCTTTCTGTTTCCCGTAATTTATATTTCGAAAGATTTTTCTGAGATGTGAAAAATAGAATATCGTTCTTAATTCTATCGATGTTTTCAATTGACTGCATTTTTTTGAAGACCCCGTAGGATCAGAAACATATATGAGGTTCGTTCGTTTGTCTCAGTTGACAAATGTACATCTCTCTTCAATTCACCGATCTCATCAGACTCTTCCCCTTCATAATTTGGGGAAAGGAGCTGACAAATAAACAAATCTAGTTTATCTATAATAAGGAAAAGCTCATCAATTCGTTGGCAATAACTTCTGTGTGTACGAAAAAGGATTTCCGTTGGAGAAATCATTGATCACACACTATAAAATGATTTATAATTAGGAATATAGTCCGAAGAGAAAAGTATATACCAACAAAAATAATACGACAAAACATTGAGATATACAGGGCTTTTCACGATGAGCGTTAATTGGACGTTTCTGAGAAACCAGACAACGGATCAACCTGAAAATCTCAAAGTATGCATCAATTATTATGATCTACACGCCTCAAATATTTCAAACGATGCGGCGTTGCCGCTTCTACTATAAAGTAGCGGCTACTTTGATTTTTCAAATGGAATACCCTGTATATGATATCATTTTATGATTTCTTATCACTTTGTCAACAACTTCATTGACCATTTCCCCATACCTGTCTGTTACCGTTCAGAAGATATAAATTAATTTCGATTTTTTTTTTACCAAACATGTACTTTTATAAATGCTGATAATCTTGAACTCTCTGGTAACTGAGACGATCACATTCGAAATGGAGTGGAGTGGTACCATGAGGATCTTCACTTCGACTCATATTCTTATTTGCCTCATACAGGGTCCTTACAAAATGCAGATACGTTGTTCACATGAAAAAATTAGTGGAAGTCAGCTTTTTCAAATGGAACACCCTGTATATTTCTAAATTTTTTAGCTCTATATCCAATTTACGATTGACTTTGTTCAGATAATCCGATGTCGATTTCGAATCGTTTTCGAGATAAACTGTTTCAAACAGAAAATGACGTGGTTACCTTGTATTCATCACTTATTTTTGAAATTTAACATATATTTTATACTACGTAATATTTCTTTTCGATTTAGTTTTTGAACAGTCTCAAATCAGTCGATTCGAAATTGATATGTACCTTAGAAAAAGTTACAATTTGTATGCAGTGAGGTATTGAGTGTCTCTACCGAACAACATTGCAAATTAATATTTTTTAATAGTGTGCTTTGGAAAAATGAATGATCCAATTTTGAAACGTGAAACTTTCGTTGGTGGTTTTGATTGATTGTGATACCAATTATAATAAAAAAATGTCAAGATTAGGTTACAGTAATGAAGTTTTCTTAAATTTATTAATAATGTATGGTGAGTGCAATAGAATTACAAGTAGAACATGCCGAGTATTTCATGAAAGATATCCACAACTTCCAAAGCCAAATAATAATGTGATAAATCGACTACTAAAAAACTGTAGGTTGAATGGAACATTTCGTCCAAAAATCATTCGTTGAAAGCCTAAAGTGAATAATGATGACAATGGCATAACAGTTTTGGGATTTTTTCATGCATTTCCAAATGCTTCTCTACACGAGACTGAAGAGGAGATAGGTATACCATACGTGACAATTTATCGCATTCTCAATAAGTACAAATGGCATTCCTATAAATTCTACTGCGTCCAACATCTGAAAGAGACTGATTTGCCTCGTAGAGTGGAATTCTTTGAATGGTTACTTGTCAAGACTCAAGGGGATGAACATTTCCTTGACAATATCATATGGACAGATAAGGCCAAGTTTACAAAAAATGGAGTTTTCAATAGACACAACAGTCATTATTGGGCGCCAGGAAATCCCCATGTCGTTTGCCAAAGGGGTTCTCATGAAATATGGCAATTCAATATATTTTGTGCCATAAAGAATGGGTCAATCTTCAATATCGAGTTTTATGATGATAATTTGAATCCAACAAAATATGAAGATTTACTGAGGAATGGAATTCGAATGATTTTAAATAATAGGCCAGGAAGAGAACGTGTATGGTACCAAATGGATGGTGCTCCACCCCATAATTCTCGTTCAGTGAGAGACGCTTTAACTGAAATCTTCGAAGACAGATGGATTGGTAATAATGAACCTTTTCGTTGGCCCCCTAGAACACCAGATGGCAATCCATCAAAAATATGTTTGCTCCAACCCAGTAACAACAATGGAAGATATGAAATCGAGAGTTAGAACTGCTTTCAATAGTTCAACTCCAGACTCAATCTGAAGCGCTACACATGAAAATCTTCTGAAGAGATTACATGTTAGTTTAAGTAGAGGTGGAGATGTGTTCGAACATATTCTGAAATACACTGACAATTGAATAAACTTACTAATTCATGAAATCATTTTCAGTTCGTGTGTCAGCGATAATAAAACTATTGTTTGAAGAGATTTCATTTATTATCTGTGACTGATGAAGGAACATCGAACGCAATCTGTTAAATTTCAAAAATAAGTGATGAATACAAGGAAATCACGTCAGTTTCTGTTTGAAACAGTTTATCTCGAAAACGGTTTGAAATCGAAATAGGATTATCTGAACAAAGTCAATCTAAATTTGGATGTAGAGCTCAAAAATGTGGAAATATACAGGGTGATCTATTTGAAAAAATTGACTAACACTAATTTTTTCATGTGAACAAAGTATCTGCATTTTTTAAAGATCATGTATGAGGCAAATGAAAATATGACTCGAAGTGAAGATCCCCATGGTATCAGTCCACTCCATTTCAAATTTGATCATCTTAGAACCAGAGAGTTCAAGATTATCAGCGTTTATAAAAGTAAATGTTTGGTGAAAAAAAATCGAAATTAATTTATATTTTCTAAACGGTAACAGATAGGTATATGGAAATAGTACATGAAATTGTTGACAAAGTGATAAGGAATCATAATATGATATCATATACAGGGTGTTCCATTTGAAAAATCAAAGTAGCTGCTACTTTATAGTAGAAGCGGCAACGCCGCATCGTCCAAAATTTTAGGCGTCTTGATCATATCAATTCATGCATACTGTGGAATTTTCAGGTTGATCCGTCGTCGGGTCTGCCAGCAACGTCTAATTAACGCTCATCGTGAAAAGCCCTGTATTCTCGACGGTTGCACCATGATTTTTAATGTCCGCTAAAGCTCTGAAGTTTGTTTGTTCGTGGGTCTATTTTTAATGAAGGTCCTCTATATTCTCCGGTGATGTTTCAGATACATGTGTCAAATACGATAATTACACTGGATGATTGACAATGACACTAGAAAATATAATTTCTTTAATAGGTGCTACGAGTATTTTTGGTGAGTTCAAATGTGTTTTTTACTGCTTAGTCCAATATACATTTCGTAGTGTTTTTTTATCTCACCCCTGCTAGTAACGGATCCCAGTCACTTCCACCAGGTGGGTCTCGAATCATCTCGATATGCAGAAGATGGTAATTTTATGATTTCAGGATCACCAGTGGAAAATACTAGAAAGTATTCGAATTGTGGAAGTAAATTGAATATATTGGATTGGTAAGTATATTCCTCTTGCTTTCTCTGTAGTAATGCTGGTAGAGATCTCTACGAGATTCCTTTTTGATGAAATGCATCTCCTCACCTAATGAGTATATTTATTTTTCCTTCTGATCATAAGAAATGCTAATCTCCTGTAATAAAACCAATTTCAACGTTACTCCATTAGAATTATTATTTTTTTGTGAGAATGAAGATGGCCCGTGAGGACGGAGTTTTATAATGAAATCAAAAAATGTTTTTCAGAAAGTTATTTGTTGTGAGAAATGGAATATTGATATTGTTTCGAATCTTTGAATGATAATATGAACGATAACTGTTCCTCATATGTCAGTCATTTTCAGCTATCCTTGGGATCCAGTGTCGTTTTCCCGAACAATAGCCAACAGAATCAAATCTAGATATGAGCCTGGTGATGAGTGTGATATCAAGAACGTATCTTACG
>JAFIRS010007450.1:0-25035 GCA_018342105.1 Gonioctena quinquepunctata | reverse complement strand
CACATTGATACCTTTTTTGGCCCATATGGCGACTCCGCCATATGACATTTTCGTTCTGGAAAAGTGGCTAACCAGGTCGTAACCATCAATTATCACATTCTTTAGAGAATCTTCTTCAAGGCCATGTTCCACAATGCACAAAACTGGAACATACGCTTTCTGAAACTTAGTTTGAAGCATATTTAGGAACTCAAATATTCTGTAAATTCGATCATCAGCATCCTTTTGTTTGTCGTTGTCGCAAGTATGAAACATGGATAAAATGATTTCAAATCGCTTACGACTCATAAAAGATGATATTTCATTTTGGTACAACGTGGATGTAGACCAATAATTATCTCTTCATCTATGAAATAATTGAAGAAGTCAATCCAGCTAAGGCCACTGCAACATCGGTCTTTACACCAGTATTTTGTGGGACAATATTGAACTCTTAGGTGAATTAAAAATGAAATTAAAGAAAAAATGTAGATGAATAAAACATAATTATGACCACTGGTGGACACGTGGTCCCATAATGTATTTTTACCAGTGAACATGGTGACCCCATGTGCAAACAAAAAATGTCCACCGGTGGGAATGTGATATTCTTTGTTTTTATTTCAGTTGTGTTCCTATTTTTTCATGAAAATTTCATATTTGGAATGGGTGTCATTTTTAACCGACGAATCCAAAAAGGAGGAGGTTCTCTATTCGACGCATATATTTTTTTATTTTTTTTTAATGTATGATCACGCACAACTTTTCACAAAGCAGTTTGATTCCGATGATTTTTTTTTCATTGGATAGGGTTTACTTCGAAGTTGGTCCCATTTCAATTTGAACAACAAAATCCATCCCTAAGGGTAGCAAAATGGAGAATATTGATCGTTCACCCTTTTGGCCCGTTAACCGATTCTATCAGGCATAACTTTGTAGTGGGTTTTCCGATTTGGATGTTTTTTTTTTATTAGATAGGGTATACCTCATAGTTGATCATATTCCAATTTGGAATGCAATGATCCACCCCTATGGGTAGAAAAATAGGGGATGATTGATTTTTCGCTTGTGAACATTGGCACACATATGTAGTTGACATTGACAGATCCTCCTACATCCGTCACAATAATAACATTCCGTGAAAGGATGGAATTAACTAACCAGAACTTTCAAAAATAATTTATATTATATAACAATAAATAGTTAAAATAGATAATCATATTATTTAACAGTTGATAGTTGAAGTAAGCTAGGTAAGAAAGTATTTTGGAAGTAATAAAAAATTAAGTAGGTAGTAATTAGTAGATTTCAGCCACTGAAAATTGAAAAATAAAATATTTTTACCAAAAATTAAACCGACGAAAATATCAACTGAAAAACAAAAAATAAAATGAACCTTCTTAGTCTTAATGATAATTGAGCGCCTATACTAATGTGAGTAACTAATTTTGAGTCGGCGCCAAACAAACTAGCAATTGAATTAGGTAAAGCGTAAAATGATGACAGCGAAATGCACAGCGGCGTTCTGATTACTTCTTCAAAGTAATATAATGATCTTCAATAATTGTTTGTTTGGCGCCGACTCAAAATTAGTTACTCACATTAGTTTAATTATCATTAAGACTAAGAAGGTTTATTTTATTTTTTGCTTTTCAGTTGATTTTTTCGTCGGTTTAATTTTTTGTTACAAATATTTTTTCTTCATAGATGTCAGCCCATGTTTCATTTTGAAGCTCCAACCTGAACCTGTATTCAATATATATATTTTTTTTTGGTGTTTTTTTGACAATTTTTTTTCCATATCTATCATGAGAGCAATAGGTCTGTGATCGCTTATCTTTTCGTGAAAAATGAACGATTTTATGCGGTTATGTCTTTCTGTGTTTTTGTTTTCACGAAAAAACGGTCGAGATACGTTAAGCTTTCAGGTCGAGTTATAGTGTTTATATAAGAAATAAATTCGAAGTATTCCATGTTACTTTTATATTCCTCTATATGTTCATTTTCTGATAATAAATCGATGTTCAAATCACCAGTAATTGTGTGAATATCACTCGGACCAACATTTTGAAGATAGTTGAAAAAGCGTTCATTGAAATCAAAGCGTTCATTGAAATCAAAGCATTAATCGAAATCAAAGCGTTCATTGAAATCACAGTAGAACAGAATGCCACACAAACTACAAAAAAATCAAAGAATATTTTCCAAACCACCAATGGCCAAAATATTACCAACTTAAAGAACCAAATAAGATACTCGAATATTTAACACATGTACTAACAACATCACACTATATCACAAAAAATAAATAAGGAAAGAGTGGATTACAACAGGATTAATGAAATCAGTGAATGAAAATAATTTGTTATATTCTCAACATAAAATGAATCCAAACGACTTGGATTTGAAAAACAAATACCTCCAGTACCTACAAGGAACTAGTGAATAGACTGATGAAAATAGCAAAGACTAACTATTACAGAAAACAAATTAATAAAAATAAAGAAAATTCAAAAAATGTATGGAAAATTGTAAATGCACCAGTAAAAATCAGGGATGAAACATTGTAAATGGTCGCAACACAATAAAAACATCAACGGAAATTGGAAAAATTAGGGATGATATGATACAGAATACAGTAAGCCGTCAGAGATAGCGAATGGATTCCATAAATTCTTTTCAAATATCGGAAACTCATTGGCACACAAAAAAAAACTCAGAAACCGTGAAGAAATATTATAGAAAACTCAATATCAATAATGCCAACATCAGAAGAAGGAATAAAAATATCATCAAAGAAAAAAGGGGCAAAAAACCCTGGTATAGGTGGAATACGGCAAAATTTTGAAATTTTTTGGATGAGCTACATTCCAATATCAAGGGAAAATGTAACCTCGGAAATTCCCCTATGGTTTCAAAACAACTTTCCCCCTATATTCAAGAAAGGGACAAAAAAAACGAACAATTCCGTCCGATCTCATTTTTAAAACGTTCTAAGATAAAAAAAAGGCTAAAAAGGGTTTTTTTACAAAAATGGAAATTTCAAAATTCAGTTGGGTTAAAAAAAAACATCAACATGACCAACTTACCTCACTAGAAACTGACAAAACATCGAAAAAAATAGACCATCATTATCATTTTTTTGGATAACAAAGGCTTTGAAAAGTAAATCACCCCTTTTTCAAGTTTTGGGGGGATGCGGGGAACCTAAAAAATATAGAACTTGAAAAATTAAAAAAAAAAACAACTATCAAAATAAACGACCATAAAAGTTCAAAGGGGATGTTGCGGTGTTCCACGGTACCGTATCGACCAACCTTATTTTCAATATATATTGTAACAACCTAGGCCGGACCTGTCGCCTCACATGTTGCCATCGCAGCGATAAATCCCCCGGGATATTGGGAAACCCCCCCGTCGCTCTTCCCCGGGGAACAACGGTCAATAGCTTGGAACACCCGTCGCCAACCGTCCGAATTCGAAACATCGGGAATGCTGTCCCCGGAAAAAAAATGGCCCCCTCGGGGGAGAAACTTTTGGAAAAGCCCACCCCATAAATTTAACGGTGGGGGGTTTATAAACTAAATTGTTAGATTAAGTGTAAAAAAAATTAAAAGTAGAACCAAGTTAAGTTTATTTACAAATTGGTGTCGGAAAGTTTTAAATAAACAAGTGATCTTGGGTGGATAGTCAAAAAAATAAATTGATAAAACCTTTTTTTTACGCCCAAAAAAGACGGCCCGGTTTTTTGCAAGTGGGCAATTGTGCGTGGGGAAAATAAACTGATCACTGTTCGCGTAAACAGAAAATAGACAGTGGCCCGGGTTTTTGCGAAGTAACCCAATTGTGGGGGGAATAAAAACTGATACTTTCCGGGGGGAAACAGACAATAGACTGGTCCCCGGGGAAAAAGGGGGAAATTTGCAAAAGTAATTTTTAACAAACTGATAAATTTTTTTGTGAAAACAGACTGATACCTCGTAAAAAAAAAATTTTTTTCCAAAAAAAAAAAACGCCTTGCGGGCAAAGGAAAGGGTTAAACAGGAATTGGGGGGAAAGGGGGAAAAAACGGGAAAAAAAACAAATTTCTCCAGGAAAGATTTTCAGAAGGACTTATACAAAAAAGGTGGGCCCCCCAAACATTTTTTTTCCCCAATTCCCCCAGTTTAGGTCTGATAATAGAAAAATTTTTAAAAAAATTCAAAAGTCTGGAAGAAAATTCTAAAAATCTGGAAGAAAACTTCTAGAAAATTCAAAAACCTGGAAAAAAATGCTAGAAATCTGGAAGAAAACTTAAAAAAAAATTCTAGAAACCCAAAAAGAAGTTTTTTGAAAATTAAAAAACCCGGAAGAGGGGTTCCCCGGAAAACAAAAGAAGGCCTAAAAAAGAATTGTGTGGTGTGGCTAATTTTCTAGAAGAAGAAAAGGGAACCGTTGGAGACAGATAGATAAAATTGGGGGGGAAATGAACACGGAGGTAGAAAAAAATCAAAAATGGGGTCAAAAGGGAGAAATGGACAAAAAAAGGGGGAAAAGACCCCGTGAGCTGGAAAAACAAAATTTGTGCGCCCCCCCACGAGATGGTTAACAAAAAAAGCTGGACTTGAGTTTGAATTTTTGGGTAAAAGTTAAAAAGGGTAAAAAAGATTCAAGATCTTTTTAAAAAAATGGGGAAGATTTCCATGGCCCCTCAGTTCGAGGAAAAAAATCCATGGGAAAAAATTTCCCCCGGGAGTTTGAAGCAGGGCCAAAACAAACGTATGGAATGCGGGGAAAAAAGCTGTACCGGCACTTGCATTACGGGGGAGGAAAATTTTTTCTACAAACTCCCCCCAAGAACAGGAGGACTATGATCAGCTGATTAAACATAAAAATTTCGATAAGGCCACCCCCTTTTTTTAACAGGGGATACCCTCCCAGCTAAAAAAAACGCTGCCAAAATCGGGCAAAAACCCTTACAAAATTCAAGAAAAACTCACGCTTGGTTCGTCTCGCATATCCATCCACACCAGAAAATGTAATGGAGCGACTAGGGGTTTTCAAGCATTCCTGGATGGACTCCGTGACCAAAAAACCAGACAAGCGTTGACACTAGCCCGTCAACACATCCGTAGACGCACTGGCACGCGCTTTGGAATACGAGGCAGCGAAACAATCTTGCAAAAGCCAGAGAAAAAGTCGAATGATTGAGAAGACTCACAGGCCTGCTAATTTGGAAGCTGCCATAAGGAAAGTGATTAAGGAAGTGTTCCCTGAAAAAAGACAGATAAGATGCTGGAATTGGGCAAAATTGGACATGTGCGTAGCAAATGTCCAACATTCAAAAACACGACTCCGATGCGGGAAAAAAACTAAAGAAGGTCGACGAGAAGGGGCAATCGTCGGCCTGTGTCAGCAAGCCCCGTTAACAACGCATATGTCGCTATCCTGCAACGACAGAACAGAGGTGTTTTCGTAGACGGTCTCATCAATAACGAGCCTTGCACCATGCTGCTAGATACAGGTGCGACTAGGACAATTCTCGGACCTTCCTTTGCCAGAACACCGGAACGGATTGAACCGACAACTTGCAGCTACGCACAGCAACAGGGAGCCAGCTACTGTATATGGCGAGCTACCGATTGAAATAATTTTGGGCAGCACAAAAATTTGAAACATCAGGCACTTGTAGCGGACATCAAAGACGATGCAATCATCGGAATGGACATCTTGAATTCCAGAGGGTTTTGTTGGATTTCAAAGACGGCGTCCTACGTGTCAACGGGGGAAAGAGCTGGTGCTTCATGGGAGAAGTGAGGGTTGATCCGTGTATTGTTGGCTGAAGATGTAAGCGTACCTGAGAGGGCTGAAACCATTCTGGAGGCTCGCCTGGAGGGGGAGTACAGGAGTGGAAACGTGGTGATATTTCGAGCCCAAACTTCCATGAGAAAATTGGACGAGGATTGCACTAGGGAAGACCTTGTTGCGTGCTGACAAATTTGTGCCCGTAAGGGTCCAGATATCAATTATTTTCCAGTGACCTAAAAGAAAGGAACAATATTGGGGCACTGCTCAGCCAGTTTCCTCAGTGATCCGGAGTGTACGAGGTACGATTAGCCAACCCAACAACTTGCCCACAGAACTAGAAAAATTGTTGCCATCTCTTTTAAAGATATAAAACCAGCTCAACAGCCCAAACTAAGAGATTTATTTAAAAGAATTTACCAAGACATCTTCGATACCGGACAAGGAAAGGAGGTCGAACTAATGTGGTCCAGCACAAGATTGATACTGGGGTGCCCGACCGATCCGGCAATCAGCAAGAAGACTTCCTCTTCCCAAGAAGGAAGAGGCTGACAAAATAGTCAGCGATATGGGAAAAGAAGGAGTTATCGAACCATCTGACAGTCCCTGGTCCTCTCCAGTCGTACTGGTGAAGAAAAAGGATGGATCGACACGCTTTTGTGTAGACTATCGCCAACTTAATAATGTCACGAAGAAGGACAGTTACCCTCTCCGAGAATAGATGACACCCTAGACACGTTGGCTGGTTCCACGATTTTCTCGACCCTTGATCTGAAAGAGTGGATACTGGCAAGTAGAACTGGCTCAGGAAGATCGAAAAGACTGCTTTTACCATCAGGCTCAGGATTGTGGCAGTTCACCGTTTAATGCCATTCGGGCTCTGTAATGCTCCGCCACATTCAGAAAGATTGATGGAAACAGTACTGAAGGGACTCTCATGGAACACGTGTCTAGTGTATCTCGACGACATAATTGTGGTCGGCAGATCGTTTGAGGACCACGTGAAAACTTGGAGGAAGTATTCCTGCGACTGAGGAACTCCCGGTTGAAACTGAGCCCTAAGAAATGCCATCTGTTCCAAAAAAAAGTACGATACCTCGGCCACGTTGTCTCTGGGGAAGGAGTAGCAGTGGACGACCAGAAAATCAAAGCTGTTAAGGATTGGCCCATCCCAAAAGACATTCACCAACTTCGAAGTTTCCTTGGTTTATGCATACTATCGCCGATATGTGCTGGGATTCTCCAACATCCGCTAAACCACTGACCAAGCTCACGGAAGGCCAAACAAAGTTCCAGTGGTCGAAGAATGTCAAGACTCATTCCCGGAAGCTGAAAGGAGCTTTGATCAACGCACCTATACTGAGCTATCCCTACCCAAAGGGAAATTCATTTTGGATACGGACGCCAGCAACGTGGGACTTGGAGCTGTCCTATCTCAGATCCAGGAGGGACAGGAGAAGGTCATTGGTTATTTCAGCAAGACGCTTAGCAAACCAGAGCGCAATTACTGTGTCACCAGGCGAGAGCTGTTAGCTGTCGTAAAGGGGTGGAACACTTCTACAGAGTACGTGTATGGAAGAAGATTCCTGTTGAGAACTGACCATGCAGCTCTCAAATGGCTCTTACAGTTCAAAATCCGAGGGTCAAGTAGCACGTTGGATCGAGAGACTCCAAGAATTCGATTTCGAGATCGAACATCGAGCCGGAACTAGCCATAAGAATGCAGATGCCTTGTCGCGAAGACCATGTCCAGATGATTGCTCACATTGCCGACGAGCAGAAAAAAGAAGCAACACTTTGTAGAACCGCGGCAATGGATGACAACTGGAATGACAGCAAGATCCAGAAGACCAAGAGAAAGACCCCGACCTTGGCTAGTCGTCAGCTGGAAGAAGGCAATCGAAGACCATCATGGCAGGAAGTCGCAGGTTACTCGCCGGCTGTTAAGTCCTATTGGGCACAATGGAACTCTCTTATTCTGGACAATGGGATCCTGAAACGTGTGTTGGAGGCCGATATTGGTGGGGAAGACAGAGCCAAATAATTGTTCCCAGGAACAGAAAGAGGAAGTGCTGCGGGAAACCCATGATGGAGTCGCTGGAGGACATCTGGGAGTGACGAAGACCCTGCAGAAAGTGAGGCAACGGTTTTACTGGACCAATTGTCAAGCTGACGTCCAGGACTGGTGCAGAAAGTGCGCTGTATGCGCTGCTAGCAATGGACCTCGAATACGACCCAAGGCCCCGATGCGTCAGTACAACGTAGGCAGCCCGTTCGAGAGAATCGCCATTGACATCGCCGGCCCGTTTCCCGTATCCGAGCACGGGAATAAATACATCCTTGTGGCAATGGACTACTTCAGTAAGTGGGCGGAAGCCTATGCCCTGCCAACCAGGAAGCCATCACCGTCGCCGACGTCTTGGTGAAAGAGTGGATATGTCGATTCGGTATTCCAATGGAGCTGCACTCGGATCAAGGCAGAAATTTCGAATCAACCTTTTCCAAGAAATATGTCTACTGCTGAACATCCGCAAGACAAGAACCACGGCCCTACATCCGCAGTCCGATGGAATGGTGGAACGGATGAACAGGACGATCAACCGCCACTTGTCCAAGGTTGTCTCTGACCATCAAAGAGACTGGGACCAGTATCTTCATTTGTTCCTGATGGCCTATCGATCCGCAGTACACGAGTCAACAGGTCAAACTCCTGCTAGTATTATAATGGGCCGAAACTGCGACTGCCTTGTGACCTGAAGTTTGGGATACCGCCAGGACAAGACACTGCGGGAGAGGACTACGTCAGCAAACTTCGGCAGAGAATGGACGACATCCACGAACGAGTCCGGTTGAACATCAGAGTGCCAGCGAAAAATGAAGAAGACCTATGACATCAAGGCCGACGCTGGAGGATTTAAGGTTGATGACCTGGTTTGGCTGTACAACCCCAAACGTCGTCGTGGACTATCACCAAAGTTGCGGAACTCGTGGAAGGCCCGTATAAGATCGTAAAAGGATAAACGACCTTGTGTACCGAATCCATAAGCCACCCCGAGGGAAACCAAGGTCGTCCATTTCAACAGGTTGGCCTTACGCTGGAAACCATGACCAAGTTCGCACCCTCAAGCCACCGGAGGATGATATGACGTTCGAGAAGTTTATGTCCTTGTATTCAAACGGGCAGAAAGTTCTACATGGGGTTACTAGAGAGGAGTCACGAGACCTTTTCGAGGTGCCTGCTGACTACGCACTAGCGCACTGTGTGGCAGAAGATCTTCGAATGTCCAGGGGCATCGCCGTAGTGTTCTCCAAGAAATTTGGTCAACTCCAAACACTGCGGGAGCAGAATCCAGAAGTTGGTGGGGTGCTACAGTTGAAGAAAGGCCAGAGAAACATCTACTACCTAGTTACCAAGAGGCATTCCCAAGATAAACCGTCCTATGAAGATGTCTGGAAGAGTCTCACCAAACTAAGAGATACTATGGTGGACCAGAATCTGTGGATCTAGCAATTCCAAAATTGTCCTGTGGTATTGATGGGTTGGACTGGAGAGTCATAAGAAGTATGCTGGAGGCGATATTCAGATCCAGCGGCGTCAAGATTTTGGTTTGCTGTAACCCTCTTCCACGACCGATCATGAAGACCGTGGAGTGTTACTTCCATCGAACTTCACGGTGCAGATATGGGGAGTCATGCAGATATCGTCACACTCCAAGGATGAAATTTCGGGACGAAATGTCTTTAAGAAGGGGGCAATGTAACGAACCTAGGCCGGACCTGTCGCCTCACATGTTGCCATCGACAGCGATGAGATCATCCCCGGAGATATTCGAGAACCATCCAGTCGCTCTTCCGCGGAGAACAACGGTCAATATTGGAAACAATTGGAACACGCCGTCGCCAACCGTCCGAATTCGAAACATCGAGAATGCTGTATCGGAGATAAATAGACAGCCCTCAAGAGGGAGTAGACAGTCTGAACGAGCCCATACCATCGAGCTATACAGTGGCGTAGTAATATAAACTAAATTGTAGATTAAGTGTGAAATAAATTAGTAGAACCAAGTTAAGTTTATTTACGTTACAATATTAACAATTTATTGAATCTAGACTCAACTAGAAAATTGTATAGCTTTGCAGATGATACTGTATCCATTTACTCTGCAACCACCTGGGAAGTATTCAAAAGAAAGGCTCAGAATGATCTTTCAAAAGTTATAGATTGGTTTAGTCATACGCAACTAATACTAAATCTTGAAATAACTTATTTTGTACCGTTTGCAAGTTATTTGTCATCTCTACCGATATTCAGCGCACTAAGCTAAGACGTTGAGATATATGCTATTCTGAGTTGGGGGGAAATTCTTCAAACGCACCTGAAATATTAGAAATAATATAGAAAAAAAAAACTCAAAATAATCTATGGTAAAAAATATACTTACCCAACAAAATCTCTCTTTGTCGAGGCCAAAGTACATTACATTAGACAACTTTACTTTTTCACCGTTGCCAAATATATGTATAAAAACAAAGGATGTCTCAACAAAATAGAACACCAATACTCCACTAGATATCTGATAGAGAAAATGTTCAGATCAATTTAGCAAGAAAATCAGCAGGACAGCGATGTTTCACTTATATAGCACCCAGATTGTACAATTCCCTACCAAGTATGTACAAAACATATTTATATACACTGAATTCATTCAAACTTTTCAAAAAAATATTCAAACATTTTATATTGAATATTGAACCCGATCCAGTAGAACATTTGATAGGGACCTGATTGTTATTCTTACTTACCTCCGAACATGCTATATTAGTAAGTAAGTAAGTATTTATTATTGGCCTCGAATTACATACATAGAACAGAAGGCAAGTCAAAAATACAGTACACAACATATATCACGTAAAAATACAAATTGTGTGAAATGACAATGAGCAAACTAAAAATTATGAACACAAATAAAAGAAATATTGACTAGACAAACGCAAATACATAAACTCGAATATAACTTTTTACAATACTTTGTCCATGAGATGTAATTCTTCGGACAATCACGGATATCTTGGTTGATTGAAGACGTGGTCAGTTACAACTGTAGGGAGAAGTAGGTATTCATCCAGATTATAAAAACACTTGGATATCAAAAAATGTTTGAAATTGTACAATTTCCTACCAAGTATGTACAAAACATATTTATATACACTGAATTCATTCAAACTTTTCAAAAAAATATTCAAACATTTTATATTGAATATTGAACCCGATCCAGTAGAACATTTGATAGGGACCTGATTGTTATTCTTACTTACCTCCGAACATGCTATATTAGTAAGTAAGTAAGTATTTATTATTGGCCTCAAATTACATACATAGAACAGAAGGCAAGTCAAAAATACAGTACACAACATATATCAGGTAAAAATACAAATTGTGTGAAATGACAATGAGCAACCTAAAAATTATGAACACAAATAAAAGAAATATTGACTAGATAAACGCAAATATATAAACTCGAATATTACTTTTTACAATACTTTGTCCATGAGATGTAATTCTTCGGACAATCACGGATATCTTGGTTGATTGAAGACGTGGTCAGTTACAACTGTAGGGAGAAGTATTCATCCAGATTATAAAAACACTTGGATATCAAAAAATGTTTGACACTCCTTTTGAAGTCCTTGTAAGAGGGTTGATCTCTAATGTTCATTGGTACTGCATTGTATAGAGTAAGACAGTTGTAAAAAGGAGATTTTTTGAAAGTGGATGTTTTGTATTTGGGTAGTTCTAAGTTATTTGTTTTCGTGCCATATCCATGGTGGTTCCCCTGGGATAGTAAAATTTGGTAGATATTTTTTTGTGAAAGTAACACATTTCAAGATGTAGATAGAAGTAAAGGTAAGAATATGTTTTTCTATGAAGATTTCACGACAGTTTTGGTTGTAACTAAGGTCAAAGATTTTTCTAATGATTCGTTTCTGTGATATGAAAACCCTATGTATCCCTGAAGCTGAGCCCCAGGCCATTACGTTGTAAGATAAATGGCTATACACGAATGCGATATAGAGACTCATCAACCCGTTTTCATCGAAGTGAGGCTTCATTTGGAAGATTGCATTTGTTTAAATTTTCACAGACGTGATTGATATGGTGATCAAAGATCATGGTTGAATCGAGCCAGGTTCCAAGGAGTTTAGAATGTGAAGTCATGTTTAGATTCAGCTTCAACATGAATGAATTCGGAACAAATTTTTTTAGGTGAAAATTCAAGCAAACTGCTTTTGTTGTATTTTTGTTTAAGATCAAAAGAATTCCTCTGGCACCAAGTGTCCATCTCATCTAGCGTGCATACTAACTTTTTCTTGGAGCTGCTCAGGGGATTTTCCGGATATTGTTATTGTGGTATCGTCAGCAAACATGGTAACTTTTCCGTTTGTAATAAATTGAGGAAGGTCGTTGACATAAAGCAGGAATAGCAATGGGCCTAACACGGAACCCTGAGGAACTCCAAGAGAAACGGGATGAATGTCGGATAGTTCGTTTTCAATTTGTACGATTACATTTCTGTTTTGAGATATAAGATTTTATCCAGTCAGAAAAAACAGGGAAATGACATAATTACCTTTGTCGATTTCTTGGTATACATATTCGAATAATAAGTTGCTGTTTCAACCGATTTTCCTTTTCTGAAACCATGTTGGCTCACTGTTAGTATATTATATTTTTCAGCGAATTCGGATATTGTATTACAAACTGATTTCTCAAGTAGTTTCGAGATTTCCGATATTAAAGATATTTGGCGATAGTTGTCTATATCCACAGTATTTCCTTGTTTGTGTAATGGGTACACAAGAGCCATTTTCAATGGATCTGAAAAACACCATTTTGTAAAGAAATATTGAATAAATGAGAAAGTGGGGAAGCTAATTATCCTTCACATGTTTAGAAGTTTTGGTGATAGTTCATCGATACCACAGAAGTTTTTTTTTTTTTTTGAGCTAAGTAGTACTAAAACATCGTGTTTCGTAATATGGGGGATGAAAATCGAATTTGTGCATGACAGGGAGACATTCTGCCCAAAATGTTCAATCAGTTTGACTCTACAGATAGTTGAAAAGTGAGTTGCAAAAGAATTGCAAATCTCGATACTGTCATTTATGATCTTGTTGTCAATATTTAGAGAAATATCAAGTTTTTGTTTCTGTTACCTACCCAAATTTTCATTGATTATCTTCCAAGACTCTTTCACTTTATTTGAAGCGGAATCAATTCTGTTTTTGTAGTTGTGTTGTTTAGCTTTTCTGATTTCTGACTTGAAGATTTTTCTCTCTTCCAGATAATTCATTTTTAAATCAAGTGAGAATCAAATCATCATGCACCAATGGAGTTCCCTGAGACGATTTTCGACTGTGGCGACTTCGTTTGTGAACCACTTTTTTGTATTGCACGAGACAAGATAAATTTTTTAAATTTTCATTGGGCAGCTCACATCGAGACACCATTTCATTGTCGAAATGAATTCTTTGAAGGCCTCATTTGAATCTGTTATTGAGAAGAGATTTGACCAGTCAGTTTTGTTTAAATGAAAAGTTATTTGTAATAGATTATTTACATAACCCATAAACAAACCAGGACTGGTTTTAAATGGGGGATTCATATGTTTTTTCAGCCTAATAACTCTACAAATCTTACTCAATTTTAATTTTATAATTCTCTACCACCAAACTATTCTTGTAATTTATATCTGAATATTTATACTTCATATTTGAATTTATATACTTGAATAAACATTATTATTATTATCTGTTAAAATTGAAGAGCATTGGTCTGATTTCTATTCTATGGACCTGGGAGTTCCTCAGGGTTCCATCTTAGGTCCACTGATTTTTTTATTATTCATAAACGATCTACCACTCCATATAAGCACACAATGTATAGTTCTCTATGCTGATGATTCAACTTTGGCTGCTGATGCTGACAGTCCCGAGGACTCCAAGGTAAATTGAATATATTGTCAAAGGAATTCACAACCTGGTGTGAAAAAAATTCTTTAATTGTGAACCCAGACAAAACAGTGTGTATGCAGTTCTATCGCAGATCAAAAATTGTAACAAATTTTCAAGTAAGAGTGATGGATGATTTAATTAATGTCTCTGAAAATACTAAATTTCTCGGAACTTTCGTAGATAGTGATATGAGATGGGAAGATAATATAAATGCTGTTTGTAAAAAGTTAAATAGTGGTTATTATGCCATTCAACAACTGACAAATATTTTTGATATAACTCAATTGATCAATATTTATTATGCCATAATCTACTCCCACATCTCCTGCAATATCAATATCTGGGGCAGCTCCAGCAACTCCAACAGAATATTTATTCTACAGAAAAGAGTCATCAGACTCATTTTCAATCTAAAGATCAGAGATTCGTGTAGAGAATATTTTAGAAGATTCAATATCTTAACATATCCATGTATATAAATTTTTAAATGTATAATGTTATTTCTGAAACAGAAACATATGTACGACACTGTTTCCCAACATCATAACTTTTCCACTAAAAACGGAGATCTCATCAGGATCCCGACTCATAACACATCATTCTTTAAAAACAGTCCGTCATATACAGGAATTACATTTTTCAACAATCTTCCAACTGATCTAAGGAAAATTCAAAACAAAAATATGTTCAAATCGAAATTGAAGAAATATCTGCAAGAAAACTGTTTCTACAGCATTTCTGAATTTTTAAACTCGAGATAAAATGTTAGTTCTGTCTGTGTATATATGACATTTATATTTTACATTTGATTTGTTTTAAATTCCAGATAAAATGTTAGTTCTATCTGTGTATATGTGACATTTATATTTTGTATTTTGGTATTTTGATTATTTGTCTACCTTTTTGTGTTCTTGACGTATCCTATATCATGTATTTGATCTTGATTCAATAAATTATTATTATTATTATTATTTGTAAAATAGGACATTATTAGTGAAAATGTGAAAGTCTGCGCATACAGTTTATTTGTATAGAAAAAAAAAACAATTCCGAACTCATTTTTCGACCATAGACCCCCCAAGATCAAGAAGTAGTCCACTTGAAAGACGGTGGTCATCGATATATTCCAATGTTGTGTGCGGATCTCCAGGGTGACCAGCAGACCAGATGACCAATATAACCTACCCTTATTACCATACATCGTAAGTAGCGTCCGGCAACGCGCCGCGATACAAGGGAAGTTGAACCGTCCTCCAATCCCAATCCAAACACTGCCCGCAACATGACCGGGAAACTCGTTCCTCGTAGTACTTTTTCCAGTGACAAAAAAAATTGATGTTTAGCATTTCGACGACTTATTTGTTACTTTTATATTTGTGAGTGTTTGAAAAGTTATATGAAGAACAATAGGCCAAATTCTTAAAAGTGAAACTGATTTCAAGGTGGAGAAAAGGAGTAAGAAACGCTGTGATGATACCGGATATAGCGTATGTTGAATCTCCAAAAATTTTATTTGGAAATTTTATACCACGTTTTTAAACAATCAGAAGCAATATCACTATGATAACAGAAACATTTTTCAGAAATTTTTATTGGCCAAGAGCTCCCCCGGGAAATTTCTCTCGTTTCACAGCAAGTGCTATGTACATATGTATTTTTTCTACAACCCTTTACGAAAATACGTCATTTTGTAATAGAATACCAAGTGAGAGAAATTCTCATAACGTTAACTTACGTTTCTAGTGACGAAAGTTAAATTAATATTTTCAATCATTTCCCGCCCTCGTCCATAATGTTTTGATGACTTTAAATTATTATAATTAGAATGCATTTTTTTTACTTTTGTTTAATTAAAAAGCAAAATAGAACCGTAAAAATAGATTTAAAAACAATTTATATCTAGTTGCCTGGCTTCATTAGTTTGACGTTCCTCGTTAATTGTTTGCACCGAAAGCATTGTTAGTTTTTTAAGTTAACATGATTTCTGATTCGGAAAGTGATTTAGATTTTCCAAATACACCACCAGAAATAGCAAATCAAGCTGAGGGAACCTCTTTGGATTTATTACCAGTAAAATCTAAAAAGAGATATGAAGAACTATATGCAAAATTCATGGATTGGAGAGTTGATAATCACGAAAATTCTTTTATCGGAAACTGTGCTGCTTGCGTATTTTGGATGGTTGTCAAAAAAATTTAAGTCATCGACGCTATGGTCTATGTATTCGATGTTGAGAACCACTTTATCGATTGAAAATAATATCGATATCAGTAAATATCCCAAGTTACGTTCTTTTTTTAAACGAAAATCTGATGGTTTTGAAAGTGAAAAGTCTAAAAATGTTTCTTCCGATGAGATACACACTCTCTCGAAGAATGCACCCAACTCCAAATACTTAATGACTAAGGAAAGTTAGTTACTTTATTATTGCGACAAATTCTTAATTATATTAATATTAACGTTTGGAGGTAGCCTTAGTTTTTGGAATTTCGGGGGCTTGTCGTTGCCATGAATTAAAAGATTTGACAGTAAATGATGTAAAAGATACCAGCAGTATACTCTTAGTTACAATACGTAAAACAAAAGTACCGCGTTCCTTCCACATTTCTGAGTTCTTCTACGAGATTTCTAAAATATATATGAACCTCCGTCCACTAGATATGGACAAAATAAATTCAAGATTCTTTATTAACTACCAGAACGGAAAGTGTACTAGACAGGTTGTGGGGATAAATAAATTCAGTAAATTTCCTATGCAAATAGCTCAATATTTAAACTTGCCTGATCCCCAAAAATATACTGGGCATTGTTTGCGTATAACTTCCACAACGCATTAGTGGATGCAGGAGGTGATTTACTTCAATTAAAAAAGCATGGAGGCTGGAAATCTAATAACGTTGCGGAGGGATATGTTGATCAATCAGTTAGCAGCAAAAATCAAATACAAACCAAAATTTTACAATCCATACAAAATACAACGCTATCCGATTACGGCGCATCTTCATCTGGAGTGACATCAGTTAACAACATAACAGATGTGGCATCGTCTACCTCAATATATAAAAATCTTGATTGCAATACTCCTATAATTTTGAATAATTGCTCGAATGTAACAATTAACCAATATTTAAAACATAAGTAATGTTTAAAGAAATTCTGTTAATTTGAATTTAAAATAAAATATTTGTTCATCTTTCTTTTTTAGCATATTATTATGATATAAACAGGATTGTAGAAAAAGTATAGTGTTTCACTCGTCGACATTTTTTTTGAAGCTCGTGAACAATACCTGCCTCGGCTGGTAAACTGTTCTCTCGCTTCAAAAAATGTTACTTTCGTCACTCGTAAAACAATATACTATTATGATTTGACAGTTACAGTAATATGAATTTGATTAGTTTTATAGCATATCTAAGAGTAGGCAGTCAATTTTTGATTTATTTATTTACAAGGTCTAAATACTTTTGAAAATTCTTCTCCTACATCTTTTTTTCTCATTGGAGAATAAAGATCTTTTCTTCCTTTTCATACCCATTTGTTCTGGTCAGTGCTAGATTTGTGGTAAAAAGAAGGCACAATTTCAAAAATTATTGATCTCTTTAAATATATTTTCTTGTTCAGGGTTCAGAGATTCTTCCACTAAATATGTTAAATATTTAACATTTGTATGATACATCTTAATATGCTGATATTCTTTGCAGAACGAACAAATAATGTACGATTTATAATTCATTTTAGCGAAGATACTGCTGCTCTTTGATGATTGACATACACACGTTATAACAAAGTGGTGAAACACTTTTGGCAGTTTTTTTTTCAAATTGGCAAATGGTTTTCATGACGAATGCAGATACATTTGTTATTAATTTCATAAAGCTTACTTTGAATATTGGTATTTTTTTCTGTAGTACAAAAACATATCTAAAAAATAAATTAAAAAAAAAACACCAATTCGCCTATTATTTCTGTGCCTTGGAGCTAAAAGGCCAATGTCAAATTCAACCAATGGCAGATCCATGGATGGCCAATGTCATTAACTCATAACATCGCAATGAAAGCTCAAAACTTCAATTGCAATTTTCTCAAATGTGAAAATTTTTACATTGGCCCTTTTAGCTCCAAGCTCCAAGCCACAACTAAAACTCAGGGAAATTAGAAAAGAAACAAATAATAAGCATATTTTAATATGAGTTCCATTCTTTCACTTTGTTTTCATTTTCAAATACTAATACTTCTCTCTTTCATGGAGTAATAAAAACAAATCTAATACAAATTAAATTTTATTGCTATTGGACATTTTTCTACATATTATTTTACTAGAATACGTGGATAATGAATGAAAGAAAATCAATTTTCTAGATAAATATACCTGTCTCATAGACTAGTCCAAACAGTTCATACTTTTAATATTTCTTTTTCAAACTGTTCCCTTCTCTATAGTAACCACAAAATATGTAATGTAACTAGAATATTATTTCTTTCAGACCTCTATTTACACATTGTTAAACTAGTATTCGAGAATAAATATTTAATATAACTAATTTTTCTTTATCAAAACTATATTTATATAATACTTTTCATATTTTTTAACTTTATTTTACTAAAATGCGAGGATAATGAACAAAAGGGAATAAATACCTGAAAATATCTTAATATTATAGATAATTAAACAAAAAAGTCAAACAATATTTTCAGGAGATAATTTATAAACAAAACTAAAAAGGATTGATTTAACTCTTACAATAATCAATTATTGTTGGTTATATGAATACACAATTGTTATACACAATATTATTATGATTTTCGCTGATCATCAACGAATGTTCACCCCTCATGACATGAATTATATTTTGATGGTGATCAACATCCATCTGAAAGTATGGCTTCATGGACTGGGAATTACTGTGACCCGTTATTTTAATAATTTCTTGCTCTTGAATGCCACTTTTTGCTAGACTGGAAACTGTTGTAACCGTTGCTGAATGATTTGTTACGTTTACCTTCTTGATATCAATTCCGGTTTTTGCTGCGGATTCTTTTAACCAGGCATATATCGTGTTCAACAGGACCATTCTTATTGAGGCATTTTCATTCCAATTCGGGTTAGAAGCCACAATCAATTTTCATCCCTATTTCAAGTTCTTTGTGCACCGAAAATCTTCATCGATATTCTGTAAATTGAATCAGTTTTCATGATTCATCAATTATTACCGAAGGAATCAATCGAATAAAGTGACCATTAATTTTTCATGTGATTTTATGACACGTTCCATCGATTAGAGAAAATGCCACCTATGAAGGCAGATTTAACGCGATGCAAGCTTTTCCTAACATTATCTATCATTTAGAGTTATGTAAATGATGAGGATTAATTCTATTTTCGTGAATTTTCAGATCAGAACTTTTAACAATATAGTACAAATTCGCTATTTTGAGCATAATGTATCGTTAGTTTCGATTCTCACCTTAAGTTTTTTAAAACAACATTACCCGTAACACCACTATAAATTGACATTATTGACATGTCTCTCAAGAGTGATTATTTTTCTTGAGTTAATGGTTAATAATGAATTCATTATTGACCACAGGGGGAAATGCCAGAGCTGCTGCTGAATTATATCAACATAGATATCCAAACAGACATCATCCACATTTCATTACTTTTATAGCTGTGCATCGACGACTGAAGGAAACGGGGTCCTTTAAATTCAGTAAACACCATTGTGGTGCGAATAGAACAAGAAGAGATAATGTTACGGAAGAACAAATTCTTGAACGATTAGCAGCAGATCCTTCTACCAGCACAATCAACAGTAAGTCGGGTAGCACGTGAACAACTATTGTATCCATTTCGCATACAGAAGGTGATGGCCCTAGATGCTGGTGATTATGGCCCTCGTAGATTTTTTTGTGAATGGTTTCGAGGATGTATGAAGGAGCAAACGACTTTCCTAGATATGTTTTATTCACGGATGAGGCATGTTTTACAAGAGATGGATATTTCAATAGTAGGAACAGCTATTTATGGGATGAACAAAATCCGCATGGAATGTTTCAAAAAGGCTACCAACAAAAGTTTTCAGGGAATATTTGGTTAGGAAATATCGAAAATCGTATCGTTTGACCATATCTTCTTCCTCCCCGTTTGAATGGGCAGAACTACCGAGTGTTTCTTGAACATGTTTTACCTGGGGTACTTGAAGACGTACCTCTATTGGTTCGTCAAAGAATGTGGTATCAATATGACGGAGCACCGGGCCATTTCCAACGAATCGTTCGTCAATTTCTTAATCAAACATTCCATGATCGGTGGATAGGTAGACGTGGTCCCATACATTGGCCTGCATGTTCTCCGGATTTAACTTCACTAGCCTTTTTTTGGGGGATACTTCAAATCCCTAGTGTATGAAACCCCTGTAGAATCTGTGGAAGATTTAGCAGCATGGGCGTTAATACAGGATACACCAGGAATATTCCAAAGCGTGCGACAGTCGATGATGCGGAGATGCCATGTGTATTGAACAAAATGGTGGTCCATTTGAACTTTTGCTTTAATGTTTTGTTTGTTTCTATGTAATGTACCCACTAATCCCTTCAGCAGATGAGTGTTTTACATCCCAACTGGTATTTTCAGATTTTTGGAAATTTGAATTAGTCGAAAAATTATAAGTTAAGAAAACAAAAAAATAATCCAAATTGCTTAAAATTTGGTAGGTGGTTAGGAAACCGAAACATAAAGAACTTTTTCATACAATAATTTTGAAACATTGAGAAATAACCTAACTTTTTGTAATTTTTTTGAGAAAATGTCAAATTTGACAGGTGTATAGCTGATCGATAATAAAAAATCGGTAAACGTCATTTCGCATTATTTTCAAAGCAAAAATTGTTCATAAACTCTTAATTTGCGGACATTAAATGATAAAAAAATCCCACATGATTTAACTTTATATAATTTGTATGGAACTGCTTTCTCAGGTTTCTCCGAGAATCGTGCTATTGGTCCGCAAAAAAAAATCCGATTTTGTGTCATCAAACGAGACATCACCTGAAGATGACAAGTGTGATTTTGCCGAAACATCGGGAAATCGGACTTATACCACAATATACGAAGAGAACCCCGAGAAAGCAGTTGAACACATTACATCCGTGAAAATCTATACATAACGTATATGTAGATATGACGCTAAAATTAATTCAGAAGAATTAGGAGACGAAAACGAATACAAAGGGTTGAATCCCCAGTCTCGAGAATAAGAGAATAAATAATAATAAAATAGTTAACCTGAATATTCCCCAGTTAGATGACGAAATCCAGATATCAAAACGCGTGTGTTCTACTTATTATTCGAACGAATCACGCAAAGTCAAGTGTATGAGTGTGAACGAATAGCCCCTAGGGTGCTGTCACCCTATTCAAATTACGAGCACAAAAGTGGGAGTTCTCGATTTTAATTTTCAGATATATATCTTGATCAAACATTTGCCTTGCATTTGCACAAATCTTTCGAGATTTGTTGTTTCTAGTTAATTTTTGTTGTGCATAAAATATTAGCATAATTTGTGTTTTTTGTTTATTTCATTTATTCATACCGATAATAATGTCCAAGTCGTAAGAATAAAAATATACAGGGTGTTCATTAAACATACGGCAAAAATTCAAGGGTTCATTCCCTGGACTATTCTAAGAATATTTTGTCCCTTGATAATTTTTGAAAAGCTGGTTTGTTTCGAAGATATAGGGCGAGAAATTTTTTCGACAATAACATTTTATTACCAAAAATTACATGTAAAGTTTCTTAATCTACAAGAACTGTTCAGCTAGGATGCAAGAATCCAATCTTCTCATTAACTTCCGAACTTTTTCAAAAACACTAGGGTCATTTCTTATTTAGTTACAGCCTGCAATTATTATTGATTAGTACGCCATACTTTTATTTCGGCTACATTAATAATTCAAAAAATATCAAAATTTTGTCGAAAAATGTTCTCGCTCTGTATATTCGAAACAAAGCATTATTTCAAAATCTCTTCTTTAGCTTTCGTATGATATACACATTGGGTAAATTCCATACTTTTTTGAATGCGTAGATCTTAGATTTTTAAATGTTTTCAAGCAGATCAGAGTATGTTAAGGTCTCAGGGTTCCAAATAATTCTCTAACTTCGATCTAACATAGGGGTTGAATAATATTATACATTGATTTGTTGAAAATATAAACAGGATGTTCATAAAATCAGATGTGGAATCATCTGCGACTGAAAAATAAACTTTAGTCACTATCTTTCATCGTCAAGATAACCTCTTGTGGTGTATTTATGTTGAAAAGGGAAACATCCTTAATTGAATATTGATAGAAAGATTTTTCTGTGAATTGAAAAAATCCACGATTAAAATGAAGTTATTTTTTGTGAATATCTAACAGAAAACAGATGTAGTTCAATATCCAGCGTGGCTTTAGCCGGGTAAGTAGTTGTTTTCTATTAGACATTCACAAAAAATAACTTCATTTTTATCGTGGATTTTTTCAATTCACAGAAAAATCTTTCTATCAATATTCAATTGAGAATGTTTCCCTTTTCAACATAAATATTATACATGTTTGGTATTTAAAGTCATAGCTGGATCTCAAGATGAAGCCAAGTTTTCTGTAGCAAATAAAGCCAATTCTGTTAATATTTTCTGTAAACGAAAATGTTTCAGCAAAGACAACACCCAGATCTTCGTTTCTATCTAGAGTTTCCAGCTCAACATAATTGATGGTATAGTTTCCAGCGAGTCCTTTTTTTCTTCTAGTTTATGATACTATTTTACATTTCGATTCATTTAGTGATAGGTCATCACAGTACATACAGATTGCGTCAATTATCCCTTGGAACTTTTGTGTGTCCTTAACTGACGTTATTTTGAAAAACACTTTCAAGTCATCTGCAAAAAGAAGAAATTTTGCCCTTTCAAGATAGTCATTAATATCATTAATGAACATGACAAAAAGCAACGGTCCAAATATCGAACCTTGGGGAACACCCAAACCTCTCTGACTGACAGCCTAACAGATTGAGTTCTATCAGTTAAATAAGTTTCAATCCATTTGATAATTTGACCGCGACACCAAAGTCGCAAAGTTTCTCGAGGAGAAGTTGATGACTGATGGTGTCAAAAGCCCTTGAAAACTCGAAAATAATACCAATAGTTTTTTCACCATTTTTAAATTTGAATAAAACATGATTGACCAGAGAAAGGGTTGATAAACCAGCTTGGAATCCATATTGGCTTTAAAGTAATTTAATGATCTTCGTTGATTGTTTGTTTCAAAATTAGTTACTTACATTAGTTCAGGAGGTCAGTTAATAAGATTAAAAAGGTTTATTTTCCGCTTTTCAGTTTCTTTTTTCAGGGTTAAATTTTTTTTAATTTTTATTTTATTTATTTTTCGAGGCTAAAATCTGATAATTACTACCTACTTAAATTTCGATTACTTTCAAAATACTTACCTACCTTACTTCAACTATTAACTGTTATATAATATAATATCCTACTTCAAGTATTAATTCTTTTACAAGGTGTCCCACGACGATTAAGACAGGGAATATCTCGGAACTCGAGAGTGGTGGAGAATTGTAATTTTGGGGTCGTAAATTAAAGCAATTGGGGTTGTAAATTAAAGCAACTGTTTTTGATATTATGTTACCCAATGAGCTTTTTGTTTTCGGTCACGTGACATCAGATTCACAATTATTAATGGGCATATTTTGGCATTTCTATGTTCCTCCCGATAAAACGATTCCAACAAACTATCACACTTGTGATCTAAAACGATTAATTTAAGAACTACAGGTACTTCCTTGGGCCCATGATTACGACAATCGTCTGAAACGAGCAATTGCCAAATTATTTTTAGGGTCACGCTGTATATTTGGGCAGTCCTATGTTTTTTGTGATAAGTAAAACAAGGCAAAATTATAAAAATCATTCATATTTTATTAAGAAATCGTCGTGGGCCCAAGGATATTGAAATTTCCTATATTATTTTTTAGGTTTGGTAAAGTTTTATAGAAGATGGCAGAGTCGCTATTTTGTACTTTATAAAATATTCCTTGCAGGACTGTCTGCAGTCAAGGTTAAATAATAAGCGCATTACAAGTTTTTCGCATATAAATACTTTAGCGGCTCCAACTGCACTCAATACGTTATGTTAATTCAGAAAAAAAAATTATAGGTGGACCTCAAAGACTTTACAGAGTACTGTGGGTATTGTGATCTGTCCATAATTTTCCATCAAGAGATGGTTGCCTTTTTTCAAGATCGGTATCACAACTCCCACTTTCAAATCATTCGGGAAAATACCCTGCTGGACTGATTCATTTCTGAGAGAGTTTGAGCTATAGAATGTCCTATTGACTTTATAATCTTTGTGGGAATGCAGTCAATTCCTACTGAATTGACGTTTCTTAAAGAGTTAATGGCTATCATCACATCGGAAGCGTGTACTGGGGAGAAATAAAATGTTTTGTCCACCTGCATTGTCGTGGAGTTTTCAAATTTATCACAACCGAAATGAAGTTGGATTGCATCTTGTGTTCGTTGAGTCCATTTCTCTCTCTATTTCAAAGAAACCTCCTACATGGACATGCACAACATTTTCAATGTGATTTGTTTGAAAATATGAACAGGATGTTCATGAAATCAGATGTGGAATCATCTGCGACTAAAAGATAAACTTTAGTCACTATCTTCCATCGTTCAAGATAACCTCTTGTGGGGTATTCATGTTGAAAAGGGAAACATTCTCAATTGAACAATGTGTTCAGAAGTACAATTTGTTAAAAAGTAATCGATTTTTGTTTTAGTTATTTTGCCGTTTTTATCCACAAAAACTCTTGTAGGTTCTTCGTTCTGACAGATTAGCTGAAAGCTTTTACTGAGGTCACTAAGTGCAGCCTTCTCTCGCGATTCTTTTAGGTGATATACAGGGTGTCCCTGGACTTCCTCTTTTCCTTTCGGGAATGTATAGATGGGGTCAAAATATCACCAGTACTTCATATAACTTTTGTTCCTAAAAGCCTTCGTTACTAAGTTACGGGCCCTCAAAGTTACAAAATGAAAAATATTTTTCTTTGATAATTTTCAAAGTGAATATTCAAAATCATCTAAATTTTGGTGATTGTCTGAACAAATGAATTCCTTCGATGAGCTTTCATGCAGGAGTCAGTTGTTTTGCTACAAAGTCAGGAACGGACTACCCCCGATGGTCCACAC
>JAFIRS010007449.1:0-25037 GCA_018342105.1 Gonioctena quinquepunctata | reverse complement strand
AACATCATAAAAAAGGGGGGAGTTTTTAAAAAGGCCAGGAAGGACGGGGGGGTTTTTTCCCCTTGCCGGGGTAAGTGTGGTTTTTTTTGTTGGGGGGGGATTTTTCCAATATATACCCAATTTTTGGGGTTATCCAAAAAATTTTTCCCCCGTTATAAACAACAAAAATTATTCTGGTATTAAACAAACACCCCATCGGTCTTTTGGGGAGGACGGGGGGGTTCGGTTCGGGCCCCCCAAAAAACATATACAGTGCTCGCCCCAGAGCCCCCCCCCCTACTGTTTTTTTTAAACCCCCCTTTTGGTACCCCCCAAAAAGGGCATTTGGGGGGGTTTTTAAATAGAAAAAAAAACCCTTTTACTTTTCTTTAAAAAAATCACAGCAAAAATTTTAAAATGGCTTTTTGAGCGCCATTTTAAATTTTTTTTTAAAGGGGGAACCCCCCTTATATTATTCCCTTTTAGAAATATGCCTTTTCCCAAAGGGGGTTTCAATATACTTTTTTTCCCCAAAAAATTTTTTTTTCAAAATAAAAATTTTTTTAAAAAAGTGACTTTTTTCCAAAAACCCCAAAACCCAAAACCCAAAAAATTCTGCTTTCAATCAAGTTTTTTGGGAAAAAAGCGTTTCGCAGAAAATCTTGTTTACTGAAAAACTGAACTGTAACTTAAAATCCCCCTTTTTTGACCCCCTTTAAACCCTTTTTTAAAAGGGGGGGGATCATGGTTCGGGGTTTAACGATAAATTTGAAGCATTTTTGATTTTTAGGTTTATAAAAATTACCCCCCCAGCGTCCGTATGTTTAATGATATTTTTCCCCGGGAAAACCCTTATTTCGGGGTCATTTTTGCCCTTTTAAATAAACCCAAAAGAAAGGGGGCCCCCGGGGAAAGATCCCCCAAATTTTTGGGGGAAGACCCCCCCAAAAAAAAGATGGAAAGGTAAAGGGTAAAAGCTCAGTGTTACATCCCCCCCATTTTTGGGAATCTTTTTATCCCCCCCCCCGGCCCAAACGAGTTCGGGCCCGGTGTTTCTTTCCCCCAAAATTTTTAAACCCCCCTCTAAAAACCCCCCGGGGGTTTTTTGGAGCAACTCTTATTCCGATAATTAGCCTAAGACGCGGGGGACGCTTCGGTATAAAAACCCCAAAAGGGGGTTCCCCCTTTTTGTTGAAAAGTTCTCAAAAGACTAAAATTTTTTTTGGGAAAAATTAGCAGAAAGTTAAAAAAAATTTTTTTTTTTTAAGTTAACGGACACGACCCTGTATCCATTCCTTTTTTCTAACCCCAGGGAAAAAAAGGTTTTTTTTATTAAGTATAAAACCCGCCTGAACTCTATATCAAAAAAGGCCCCCGGGAATCAAAAAAAAATTATTTTCAAAAAATAAAAATTATAAAAAAAGATAAAAAAAGGGGAAAAAAAAATCCCTTTTGTTATCCGGGGGTGACATTTTTGTGGTAACTCCCAAAAATTTTTAAAAAAAAAAAAATTTTTTTGGGGGGGGAAAAAAAAAAAAAAAAAAAAAATGACAAAAAGGGCACCCCCCCCCAAACACTTTCCTTTTCCCTTTCCTTTTTCCCCAAACCTTTTTATAGATTGAGTCCCCTTTTTTTAACAAATTTTAAACAAAATTATTTGATATGACATAAAAACCCAACGAATAAGAACACCATAAAAAAATTTGGGGAAAAACTTGTCCCCCTTTTTTTTGGGATTTTCAATACTTGGGGTTTTCCAAAAGCCCAAATTTTCCCTGTTTTAACCTCTCGACAATGTTTTTTTTTTTGGGAGATATTTGCATAAAAATGTTTTATTAAAAAAAACGGATAAAAAGGGAAAAGGGGAAAACCCAAAAAATTAATTTCAAAAGGGGAAATTTATTCCCCGGGGGGGAATTTGGGGCCAGTTTTTCTCCGGGGTTTTCCTCCCCAGGAATTTTAAAAATTTAAACCCCGGGTTTTTTTATCTCAAACGCTTAAAAAGGTTCGTTAAGGATCAGGTTAATTTGGGTAAAATTTTTGCTTAGTTTTATGGGCATTCAGAAAAAAACACGCCATTTGATCGGGGTATGCAAAACGGGGGAAAAAATTTTTTTTTAAGGGGAAATTTTTCGTGGTTATAACACATGAATTGAACTTTTTTTAAAAGATTTTTTTTTTTGGAATTTTTCGATTTATGCGGAAAAATATTGTTTTTACACGGGCCCAAAAAAGGAGGTCATTTTAAATTTCTTTAAAATTTATAGGGTTTTTTATCCTTTGGGAAATTTTTTTTCCCGTGACTTTTTTCACAAAAAATTTGATTGCCCCCCAATTTTTTTTTACGTTTGATAGAGGGGATTATACCACCCCCCACTTTTCGGACTTAACTAACCCCTTTGTTATGCCCCGTTGGTTTTTATAATATTCTTCCGATGGGGTTTTTTGGGGGGCCGGGACTTAGTGTGTTTTATTTTTTTTTTTTTAAGGGGGGGACTTTTTAAACATGATGGGTTCCTGCTTTGTTTAACCTTTCTCGCGATTTTTTTTTAAAAATTTGGGGATAAATTTTTTACTGCCTGACGGGAAAAGCGGGGGTTGTCGGGGGAAATAATGACCAACAAGGATTTTTAAAAACATTTATCGGTAGGGGGGGGATTTTTTTTGGGGGAGTCGGATAGGGTTTTTTAAAAAAAGGGGGGGTTTGGGGGACTGCCGTTTATGGGGTTTTTTAAAAAGGGGTTTTTTTTTTGGTTAAAAAGAGAGCTAGAATTAAGCGTTTTCAAAAAATAAAAAAAAACTGATTTCTTATCTCTCAGTGACGTTGAATAGTGGATGATTTTTTGGGGTGGAAAGTTTGAATTCTTTTTTGGAAAAGGGGGATTGATCATAACAAAATCCCCCCCCAAAAAAAAGGCCCTCCCGGGGGAATAATGGGGCCCTTTTTGTTCATTATTTAAAAATTTTTTGGGGTTCCATTTTTTCTTGGTATGAAATCTTTTTTGTTCCCCTAAAAAAAATGATACCCGTGGGTATGGTATTTCATCCCAAAAATTTTTTTTTAAAAAAAAAAAAAATAAGATAAGTAAACAAAAGAATGCTGAAACAAAAATTTGGCTTTTAAAGGGGTTTAAAAAAAAGAAATAATGTCTGTTCATTGATAAGAGTTCAAAAAAAAAAAATAATAGTAAAATGTGACAAGACAAAAAAAAAAAACTTTTAAACTAAAAACCATCAAATTTGGGAATAAATTTTTCCCCGTCTCGTCACCATTTACTTTTTCCCCGGGGATCCTGAGGACCGGTATTTTCCCCCCGGGGGGGGAAAATTGGGGCGATGTTGAACCCCGGGGGGTTTTTTTAAAATGCTCGAACTAAAAATGGGGCCTCTTTGGGGGTTGTCACCAAAATCATGCCCGGGGGGGGTTTTAGTGGGTTACAGTTTTTGGGAGACATATTGGGGACCGGTTTTGGGGTTTAAATTGGGGGTCCCGTCTAGTCCCTTTGGGGTGGTGCGTTTTTGGTTTCGATCGTCGGAAAAAACCCCCGACAATTGCATACGGGCTTCGGGGATTTTTTTTTCAGTGTTTGTCGTGGGACCGGGGGTGTCGGTGTGGGTCAAAAAGGGTCCCGGGGGAATTTTCCCCGGTTTTGCAGTGAAAATAATAAACAAATGGGTGTCCAGTAGTCTCATGTATTCCGCATGATGGTTTTTGGGGAAGGGCAGAATTGAATATGAGAGGGGTGGGGTGCTGGAGGGGGGTTTTCCCCTGCATCCACGTATTTACGTAAAAAGGGGGGGGATTGTTTAGGCCCCCTTTCCCCGGGATGCTTCGCCGGGGGGGAAAAACTGGAGATTTCTTTTTTTGGGGTCTAGCGGGATTCCTAAAGGGGGGTTGGTAACTTGTTGATCACGACTGGGTTTAAAAAAAAAAAGCTTTGCTGGTTTGGGGAAGGGGGTTTTTTCGGGAAAAATTTTGGGGCACAAAATGTCAATTAGCCCCCCGCACGTATTTATATAGAATCGATATCTTTTTATTTTAATGCCAACTGGGGTTTAAATTTGGGGGGGGGGTCAGTTTAACGCCCTTTTTAGTTATCTTATTTTAGGAATGAGGAACCTTTTTTTTTAAAATTTTTTAAAAAAAAGGGCCCCCCTTTTTTTAGGTTTCCCCCTACCCCCGGGAAAGGGGAAAAAAATTATTTTTTTTTTTTGGGCTGGGCGGGAAAATCACATTTTTTTGTAATTTTAGGTAAAGGGGGCGCGTAGAGGTAATAAAAACCTTTTTTTTTTTTGGGTTATTTTTTTTTTTTTTTTGGGGCCAAGATGGGCCCTTTTTTTAAAGGGGGGGATTTTTTCGTCGCATAAATTGGTTCTTTTTTGGCTGATGGGGTGGGATTTTTTGCCAGTTTGGGGGTTGAGATTCAAAACCGTGAGATTGTTATCCGTCGACATTTCTGCGGGGAAATTGTCGGGGTAATTTTGGGGGTTTATTACAAGTGGGGGAACGTATCCCAGAACGCTGCGATTACATGGGGAGGTACACCCCGGGGGCGGTGGGGCATTGAAAAGGTTTTTTCCATACAAAATTTTTTTTTATCCTTATAAAAAAAATACCCCCAAGAAACTGCTGGTTTCGTCCCCAATGAAAGTGAACACTCCATATATTTTTTCCCCTAGTGCTGTTGGGGGGGTTTTTCCTTTTCCTCGGGGGAAGGGTTTTTTAAATTTTGAAAAACCCCCGATCTGTTCGGGCTTATTGGCCTTTTTGTTTATCAGAATTTATTTACTGCTTGTTTTTTGGACAAAAAAATATTATTTCTTTTTGGGTTTGTCTCATTTCTTCGGTTGTTTTTCCCCCCCATCACCAATAGGTTGTATTCTGGCCAGTTGCATTTTTTTTTTCTTCACTTAGGGGAAAAATTTTACGGGGGGTTTCCCCGGGGAAAAAAGGGGCGTAGGCTAACCAAGTACCTTCTATATAATTTTGGCGGGGAAAAGATTGAAGAACTTTTGATCTTTTTCCTATTTCCGTATAGTGTTTTAATGGCGCCAAAAAAAAATTTTTTGTTTAAATTTCCCGGCAACCTTGATAACATTTTTTCTCTCTCCTGAGGAATTTTAACCGGTGGGGTTTCAACAAATATAATCTTTTCCCTTTATCTTTTCAATATACCCGGGTTTTGGGGGTAGTAACGTGATATGGGGGGTTGGGGGATTTTTGGGAACAAAAACCCCTTTTTGAGAATTTTTTTGGGGGGCACCTTCTGTGAATGGGGATCGGCGGAAACGTGTTTTAAAATTTCCCCTTTTTTTAAGGGGGGCTCTATATAAAAAAAATTTAATTTAATAGGTTATTATATCGGCTTTGGGTCCCCCAGGAAAAGCGAAGTTTACTTGGGGATGGGGTCATAATTTTTTGGTAGTTCGATGATTAATATTGGGAGTTTTCAACCACTTTTCAAAACAAAAATTTCCCTTTTTTTTAATTAACTGCACGGAAATAGTTTCGCCGTCTTCAAAACCAGTTTTTTTTTGTCCGTCTATTAGTTTCTTATTATTTTCGTTTTTTTTTCCCTTCGTAGAGTTGTGGACCTTTCATTCATGGGTTTTTGGGGTCCCGGGAAAACCCCTTTGGGAACCATCCATACAATATCCTGTACAAATTCGAAGAGTTGGTTCCCCAAAACCCAATTGTATTGGTACCGGTGGATGGGGAATAATTCAAGATGTTTTTTTGGGTTGCGTAACTAAAAATTTTTTTATATACCTTACCAAGGTAAAATGACCCTTGGCATTCACCATTTTCCTCAATTCCCGGCAGCGATTCTCGCGGTTTGTGGGGGTTTGGGTTTAAATTTTAAATTATATCTCTAGAAAACCTCTGATTCCAAATCTGTTTATCTTTAACATTCTGATTTTCCTACGGTTTGCTAAATGTAATTAGGCTACCGGGGATAATCGCTGAGTGTGAAACATGCCACAATGAACCATCATTGGGTAATTTCTATAAACAGGACTTAACATGAATGGTTTAAATTTCTTTTCCAACCGCGATAAAGAAGATCCTGTGGTGTATGCATTGATAATTGGGGACTTTTACATCTTTAACGATATTGAGTAATTTGGGGTTTGGGGATTTCGACAGTCGTGGCTATTAATCCAACTGTCCGGGAATTTATTTTAAAAATAACAGCCCCAGTATCAAAATTTTTTTTAACGGGACTTTGACCTTTTATTCTTATCGTTTTTTTTTTGGTCGATACGGAATCGGCTAACCCAGCGGTCTAATTCCATCGTTGGTTTTTCCCCACACTTTTTCCCTTTAAATTTTAAATGTTTGACCCTGGTATTTCCCCTTTTTAAAGATTCCTTTAATCGCCCAAAACAGATGTCTGGAGATTGGAAAAGGGACTAGGATTTGGGGGGGACCGCGCTGCAGGTAGAATGGTTAAATGTTTATAACACAGCTTTTAACCCTTTTATCGAGTACCGGGGTTTGGGGTTAGGGATAGTCTGTTTTTCTCCGCACTGGTTATGGGGGTTGTCTCTATTAACGTCCCAGGATAATAGACCAATTTAAACTTTTTTTTCAAGGGAAAAAAAAAAATTAAAAAAAATTTTTTTTTTTTTTAAATTTGGGGCAGGTTTGATTATCCATACATACATCATCTCCTAATTTTCAATTAATTAAAAAAATATATATACATACATACTTTTTGGGTTTCCCCGTGCTTTTCAATTTAAGGTTTTTTTCTGATGTTTACCGTTTTTTTTTAAAAAAAGGTTCCTCGGACCCCTCCCCCGACCTTGTTTTGGGAACCATGATTTCTTAGGACCCCCGATCTTCGTCCGATGTTTCACGGGGGTTTGACTTTCGAAATCCAATTTTCTGGGGGGAGTCGTCTTGCCTAGGGGTTTGCGCCATTTCAAAAAAAGGGTTCAGTTCCTACACTATTTTCTTTTTCCCACGAGTGTTTCGTGGGTTTTATTTAAATTTCGATTTTTTTTCCAACTTTCGGGGGGGGATGAAAATTTGTCCAACATTTGGGGGTTTTGGTTGATACACGGGGGGTGTTTTCCAATTTCCTTAGGGGTTTCTTCTTTTACGGATTTTCTCCTTCGAGGATTTCATATTCTTATAAACTTTCAGTCGTTTGGTACAACTTTTTTTGGTTTTTCCTACCTGTTGTATTTCAAAAGGACGGTGAAATTTTTTAAAATTCTCCACGGCCGGTATATCGTGGTAACAATTTCCCCATTTTTTTACCCGCTCTGACATTGGGGGGGCCTTTAAAATGCTAACGATCCAGGGGGAAAATTTTTTAATTTTTCCCTTTTTTTTTGAAATTTTGGTGGTTTTTTTTCCCCGGCAGTTTCTACGGTTTTCGGGCTTTGATGGGCAACTTGAATCCTGACCATTTTGGGCGTATTTTTTGGTACTACCTTTTAGGGGGGCTCTTAATGTTAGGTGATGTGGTAATAAAAAGTCTCTCCAAAAAAATTAAAAAAAAGGGGGGTTTTTGTGGATGAAGAATCGTTTTTTTTAGCCCCAGGATACGGAAACCCCCTTTGCCCAACGGTTGTTGTTCAGTCACAGGGGGTGATAAAGTTTTCAAATGCCAAAAGGAATGTTCACGATCCGTTCTGGGGGGATGATATTGAGTTTCAGTTTTTTTTTAGTCGTTGGAATTTCCAGAAATAAGGGATAAAATTGAGATCCTCTTCCTAATAAATATCTTGGTGATAACGTAAGATGAAGTTCTACAAACACTTTCGCTACCGTCTCGACAGTAATATTAGGTTTGAATGGCTTCGGTATCGATTTGATAATTGCGTAAATATATATTGTTTCCTTTCTGGTGGTTTTAGGGTCCGACTATATCGATGGCTAAAATTTCGAATACTGCTTCCGGAATGGGCTTTCCCCCCATTTCCTTGGTTTTTTTCTTTTTTTGAAGTTGCAAGAATACATTTTGTATGTATTCATTGATATTTTCCCCAAGCCGTTTTTATAGTGGTTGAGTTTTTTTTGTCCTCCATGACCAGAAAATATGTTATCATGGTACAAACTTAAAATTTTGTTTTTAAGAGGGGAGCTGATTTTTCCCGACGCTCGTCTATGTCGTTTAAAGTTAAAATTTCTTGTGAATATAAAAAATTTCATCTTGTCAGTAAAGGGTTTTAAGAGTTTTTGGGGTCTGTTTTCCCATCAGGCGGATGTCTCCAAGTAACTTTTCCCTACAGGTTCTATTTTTTTACGGATTTTTTTGACAGTACTTGGATCTTGTTATTTTTTTAGTCATTTCCCACTATGTTCGTCTTTTTTTTTCCCGGGGTAAGGTATCGGCATTTATATTATCTGTCCGGTCGTAAAAGAAATGGAATTCCGGGGTGCCATGGCCCTTTCAGCCTACTGGATCTTTTGATAGACAATAAATAAGTCAATGGCCGATGATCGGTAATGATGGTAAAGTGCGTACCAGTCAGATAGCACCTGTATTTCTTTACGCCCAAATCACTGCGAGACTTTCCCCTCTTTCTATCGTAGAGTACCTAGTTTCAGCGGCATTCAAAGTTCTGCTCGAGTAACAAATGGGATGTTCGAATCCAGAATATTCTTGACTCAAAATTCCACTTATGGCGGTCGCGCTGGCATCTGTGGTGACCACAAAAGGTCGAGAAAAATCGGGTATTTTAAGATCGGGGGAAATTAAAGCTTCTTTAGTGTATCAAAAGATTTTGTTGTTCTTGTCCCCACGGGAATTTTAATTTTTTTGGGTGAGGCTGTAAGCGGTTGGGATATACTCGAGAAGTTTGGTCAAACTTTGGAAAACCGCATAATCCCAAAATGCTCGGATGTTCTTTCACTCTTTTTGGGTGGGGGTAGTCCTTGATAATTTTAGTTTTTTCGGGATCTGTTTGGCAACCTTTCTCGGAGATAATATGTCCAAGGTATTTTCTTTTGCATAAAATTACACTTAGTTCCCTTTTAATTTCAAATTACTACTCCTCATTTGTTCGAAAACATTGGTAACCTGTCTAAATGTTCTGAGATGTTGGGTCCACTAAAACGATGATATCGTCCAAGTATACCAAGCACTCTTACCTTATATTTCTGAAAAAAAGTTCTCCATCTGCCGGCACCAATGCTGGAGTTCTTCATCCCCATAGGCATACGGAGAAATTCGTAGTGTCCATTTGGTGTGGGGGAAAGGACTCTTCTCTCTGTCTCTTTCATCCAAAACTAATTTGAAAATATCCACCAGCTAGATCCATCACACTGTATAAGCAGTACCTTCAACTTTTCGATCGTATCCTGTTTGTGGTAATGGGAAAAATCTGTCTTCGTGATGGCATTCAATTCCTGATCAATGCATAGTCTGAACTGGGGATCTTCCAGGGTGCAATTTTTTTTCAACCAGGATCGCTGGGAAAAAATCCAAGGGCTACAGGATTTTTTATTATTTCGTTATCCAACAATTCCTTAATTTCTTGGTGCATTATCTTCTGCCGCTGGTATGGAATTGATAAGGTCGTTTCGAAATAGGCGGAACATCCTCAGTGTGTATCCTGTGCTTTACTAGATGGGTACAAGTTAATTTTGACTAGGGCCTTAAATACATCAATGTACCCTTGATGAGGGTGGCCAATTTAATTTGAGCTTCTTCCGTGGGATTCTCGGGTGTAATTGTTGTAAAATTTTCTGTTCATCTTGTAGGTTTATGCTACGGATCATGAGTCCATTCGTCGTAGTTTCCACTTTATTTTCTGTATCTGCCTCGAAACCATGAGCTATAATATGTTTCCGGGTATGATCAGTTCCTGTTCCAAAATGTTTATCAGTCTGATGGGTATTTTGATCATTTTTCCTATCGATCTCAAGGATCATCAGTCCTTTTTATAGCTGCGTTATCTTCAACTATAATATTTTCCGACAATAATTTTCTTTTGTTCTAACCATACATATTGTCATTGCCTCGGGGGGGAAAATCATATCTTTTTTCAAGTACAGTCCTGTCCCATAATTTTCTTAATCACTTTTTCACCTCCCCGTATAACTATTTCTTTTGTTTACTTCTGGAAGATTCGGCCCGAGTTTCTATCCTTCCGATAAGTCTTTCATTCTCTGTTTGACTGGCTTTTTTTTTCATAAACTTTTCTATACCGTGTTTTCATCCTTTCCTGGTCGTATTTGCCTCCTCGTATCGGCTGTCGTCGTTTAGTGCATTATTCTCATACCCAGACTTTTCTTCCTGCTCACTGTTGAGTTTTCGGGGTAATTTAGGGTTTTCCTTTTCCACTTCCCCTGTTTCTTTAGGAGAGAAATTGTCGCCCTTAGACGGACATATTTCTGCTTTCGGTTGTCCTGTGCGAACGGCGGGATGTCTTCCACGATTTTCGTTTTCAGAGTGTGGAGTTTTTCCATGCCTGGCAGTAAAAGAGTCACCCTTTGGACGAACTGGCTTTTTCAGTACGAATGTCGTTCAGGTTTCCCCGTGCCATATCGCCTAACTAACCTTCCTAATATACAGGGTGTCTCGGTGTCCCAATATTCCCGATGGATGGGAAGTTTTCATCCCCTCGTGATGAGATTTTCTTTTTTATTGTTCGTCGTTCTGTGGTGAACAAGGTTCCATTAAATCCTTATTCCTGTTCTGCTTCTGTAAACGTTTTATCTTTTTTTTTTCCTTTCCTTTCGACTTTTGGTTTTTTCAGTGGACGTGGCTTTCTCTTGATACCGTGCTCCTTTAAATCACGTTCTTCTGCCGGGGTCCTGGATTTTCTACTGATTGCTGTTTGAGTCGGCGACCTCATTTCTGGATGTGAAAATTTAGTTCCAATACTTCGCAGTCTGATGCGGGCGGCGCCTCCCTTATCTGACCGAGTTTTTCTTTAGACATCGTTTTCGTCCAGCTATCTATCGTAGTAGTAAATTCTTTCAACTGTTGCTCTAAAATTTCTAGTCGTTTGTCCCTTTGGGTTTTTCCCCTTCTCATTTTCCGTATGATAAATGCGTTTTGGCTCGTGGTGGAGTTCAATTATTTCTTCCATCAAATACATTTTGTTTGCTCTCCAATCTAGCTTTACTTGATACTTTGCAGAAAGTCTAGACCTAAAATTATTTCTGTGCTCAAATGTTTCTGTTTCGATTAATATAAATTCGTGCTCGATTTGGGTTCTTTCATTCAGTTTTATTGGCAAAACTACGGTACCTATATATGGAATTCTATTTCCCTGTAAGTCTTTTAAATTGAATTTTTCTTCGTAATTAACTTTCATACCGTGCGTAATGCTTAACGTGGGCCAACGATACTTCTGGCACCCGTGTCTACCAGGTAGTGCGAAAAATTCCATCAATTTCTAGAACTATGACGTTTCGCTGGGCTTCCCTGTATAGGTTAGTATCGTGTGTGTTGGCCTCCTATTTACCGTGTTGCGTTTTAATGGCGGTTGTCTGCGGTTCCCAACGGAGGAAATTGCGAACCGGGTGGCCATTTAAATTTCTTCTGTCCATATTTCTTTGTCCATTCCTGTTTTTACAGTTGAGACATATGACCCGGCTGATTACAATTGAAACAAGTTCTGTTTTTTAACCCGCAGTCCCTAATTTCATGTCCTCTTCTACGACAATACTGGCATGTCTTTATCGTTGCTGGTGGTCCATTTGCTGTGACATTTCTAAAACTTCTCTCTCCTGGCCTAGTTAGGTTTTCTATGAGCTCTTCTTTATCGGCTAGTTCGATAGCTTCGGTCAGTGTATCAGGACTAGCGGATAGTATGCGTTTCCTGATGGGGTCCAAAATCCCATAGCAAACTGCGTGATTACATCTTGCTCGTGGCGTTGCAATAGTATCCGATCTACGTCAGCTGTTCCGGTTAAGACTAAAATTTTCGCAGCACAAACTTTCAAACGTGCCAAAATTGGCGGCAAGTTTCAGATCTACGTTGTGGCATTCTAATAATTCCCTTTTGTCCTGCCCTGGTATTTTAGCTATACCAAACTGTTCCTGTAAACCTCTTTTCAATTCGTTCCATACTGCTGTATTTCTCAATTGATTGTCGGCGTCAATGAGTTGTTTCCTGCAATGCCTCTAGTTTCAATCGAACGATAGACACTATTTGCAATTCTGTCCATCCAGCTAGAGCGGCTGTATCTTCAATTATCCCAATAAAATCTTGATACTCGGGCTGCCCGTTATAATAGGGTATATTATCTAATGTGATTGCTATTGTTGGCTCTGGATTTGGCAGAACCTGCACTACAGGAGTTGTTGTTGACGAAGGTCCCCCTGAGGAGTCATATTGAGAACTTTCCTCCTTTGGATGAATTATTTCCTAAATAAAATCTTTCTTATACTTTTCTGATATTGAGTTCTGCGAATTGTTCGGTATGAACGTTTTATTTGTATATATGCGTTAATGTACTTCCTCAACAATTACTCGCACACTGACATCAGTGTTACATCCCACCATTATTTAGGAATAACATTATCTCCACCCCGGCTAAACGACGTTCAGGCCGGTGTTTCGTTATCCAAAGATTAACCCTCTGGTAACGCCACTGGTTTGGAGCAACTCGTTATTCCGTATAATTAGCCTAAGACGCTAAGGACGCTTCGAGTATATAAACCTATACTCGATTAGTCCTTTTGTTGAAAAGTTGCTCGAAAGACTACAATTTTGTTGGATTAGCAGCAAGTTATAAAAGAATTTATTTGCACTGAAGTTAACGGACACGAGCGGCTGTATCCATTACCTTCTTTCTAACACCCAGGGAACACAGGTTGTTTATTGGGAAGTATATACCGTTCGCCTGAACTCTATATCAATAAAAAGGCACCGGGAATCAAAGAAAAATTATATTCATAAATGATATTATACATAAGATAAGACAAGAACAAAAAAAATACCTTGTTATCCTTAGAATGACACTTTTGTGGTAACTCTCAAGAATTTATATAAAAAAAAACAAAATCTGTTACTAATGGAGATAAAAAAAAATAAAATAAAAATGACTAAAGAACTGCACTCTCTACAAACACTTTCCTTTCACTCCTGTACAATCCATTCCTATCTTTATAGACTGAGTCACCTTTTTTAACAAATTTCAATTGCTAAAATTATTTGATATGACATAGATAACCCAACGAATAAGAACACCATAAAACATTTAATATAGGTAACAACTTGTCCACTTTTCTTGTGATTTCTCAATACTAGGATTGTGCACTTAAAAGCAATTGTCCCTGTTTTAGTACCTCTCGACAATGTTTCTTTATGGGAGATATATGATGCATAACATGTATATTAAGAAAACGGATAATATGAATAGGAAACCAAAACATTAATTTCAATAATAGGAATTCATTACCTAGGTCGAATTGTCCAGTTGCTCTCGTTGGGTTGCACTCGAGGAATTTCACGATTAACCGGCTTTATTATCTCAAACGCTTGACATGGTTCGTTACCGGATCAGGTTACATGGATGAATTATTTGCTTAGTTTTATGGGCATTCAGCAAAGACACGTCATTTGATCGAGAGTATGCACAACACGGGAAAAGTATTTTAACGGAGTACTTTCGTAGTTATAACACATGAATTGAACTATTATTAGAGTGATTTTGAATTGTTCGTATTTATGCGGTGAAATATTGTTTTACACTGACTCTAGTTAAAAGACGGTCATATTAGAATTTCGTTAATTGATATGGTGTTTATCCGTGGCGAAATTTTATTTCTCGTGACATTTTTCACTAATATGATTGCATCCCTAATTTCTTTACGTTTGATAGACGTGATTATACCACGGACTACTGTTCGGACTTAACTGACTCCTTTGTTATGCCCCCGTTGGCTTTTATAATATTCTTCCGATCGGAAGTTTGGGGCGGACTTAGTGTGTTTTATGAGTTTTTTAATGAGGGACATTTGTAAACATGATAAGGCTCCTGCTTTGTTTAACTCTGTTCTCGCGTATCTTTTGTTATAATTGATAATATTTTACTGCCTGACAGGTAGCGGTCGGCTAGTCTGGGAAATAATGACCAACAAGGATGTTTATACATTTCTCGGTAGCGATGACTTGTGATTTATGGAGTCGGATACGGTTCTTCATGCGGTGGGCTGGTCGTGACTGTCGCTTATCGGGTTTTTTTTAAATGGGTTTGTTTGTGTTCGTACGAGAGCTAGAATTATGGATGCGTTTTCGGTAATGAAATAAAACTGATTGTCTTATCTCTCAGTGACGTTGAATAGTGGATGATATCTTGTGGCAAGTTTGAATTCTCTTTTGTAAAAGGATTGATCATAACATCAGTCGACGTCTGCAGTTGCTGAATCCTGTGGAGTAAGTTCAAAAAGTGTCCAAAGAGTCCTAAAAAAATAAAAGTTTCATCCCTATAAAATGAAAATCCTGCATGCTCCCACGGAAGATGATCCAGACCGGAGGTTGAATTTCGTGAGTGGTTAACAAGAACAATTGAGGAAGAACGGGGCTTCCTAAAACGTGTATGTTTCGCAGACGAATGCACGTTTTTTCTTACTAATCCGCATACTTTTAGAGAGGGACATACCCAGTTTCCTAAAAAGGAGAATGTTTGAGCGGGGATTTTGGGCAATCGCGTTGTTGGACCGATTTTCATCAGAGGCAATCTTACAGGAGTTCTTTACAGAAATCTTTTAGAAACTGAAATTGAACCACGAATAAGACAAATTGTATTAAACAATCAGGAAGAGTTTGAAAATCGTGAAGATGATCCAGACCGGAGGTTGAATTTTGTGAGTGGTTAACAAGAACAATTGAGGAAGAATGGGGCTTCCTAAAACGTGTATGTTTCGCAGACGAATGCACGTTTTTTCTTACTAATCTGCATACTTTTAGAGAGGGACATACCCAGTTTCCTAAAAAGGAGAATGTTTGGGCGGGGATTTTGGGCAATCGCGTTGTTGGACCGATTTTCATCAGAGGCAATCTTACAGGAGTTCTTTACAGAAATCTTTTAGCAACTGAAATTGAACCACGAATAAGACAAATTGTATTAAACAATCAGGAAGAGTTTGAAAATCGTGAAATCATATTTCAGCAGGATGGGGCACCTGCCCATTTAAATCGCATGGCTAGAGAGTTCCTCGAAACAAACTTTCCTGGGCGATGGATAGGTCGCAGGGGAAGTACAGAATGGCCACCAGGATCTCCGGATCTTACACCTCTAGATTTTTTCCTTTGGGGGTATCTGAAGTCAAAAATCTACGCCCCTGAATGCCAAACAAAAGGAGAGTTGGAACGCAGAAGAATAGATACATGTGAAGAAATAGATGAACAGACTTTCATCAACGTGAGAGAAGCTATTTATAATAGAGCACTTTATTGTCAAGATTTAGGAGGGGGCCACATTGAACACTTGATGAAATAATTGTTGGGGTCGAATAAAAGTGTTATTCAAAAATAAATTATAATTTTTTAGCTAACTAATTTGTTTTGATTGTGAATTTACAGAACACATTCGTAGGCTTCGAGATTTTCCGGTAAGCGGTACTGTATATCCTTAATAAACTCTCTTTACGCCTCTTATTAGTCGAATTCATTAAGAGATTTAACTACAAATTAATAATAACGTTTAGCTAGCAAAATGTTTTACCGGAAGTGACCAAAATCCATACTTCATTTTAAACCGGAATGTCACTTTTCAAAGGTTAATAGTTCGAAAACAATTGAATTTAGGAGTAAAGTGTATGAGAGAAAACTGTTGAGAATTATGAGCAGATTTCAAAAATGAAATAATATACAGGGTGTTCTATTTAAAAAAATATTGAAGATGGCGCTCAGCCGCCATTTTAAAACTTTAAGCTGTGATTTTTTTATGAAAAAGTAGGTTTTTATCTCCTATTTAAGCCCTCCAAATTTCGTTGCGATATACCAGACGAGCACTGTATAACTGCAAAACCAAAATATATATATATATATATATATATATATATATATATATATATGTGAACTGCATCAGATTATTGATAGTGACATCTATAATCTGTGCGGTGAAGCTTAAACCTAATATCGTGGAATTTTAATATCACGAGATTTCGTGCACATTAACAGGTCACCAACAAATGTGTCAGATAGGCCTACCCACGATATCAATAGTCATACTCCTCATGCATTTAACGCAAACAAATATCGAGAATGAGAGAAATCTGTTACGAATCCAAAAAACACACCATCCGTCTACAGCCTGTTTCATGGTTTCCCAATCATCAGGACGGCTTGTGGTCTCTTTCATATTCATATATATATATATATATATATATATATATATATATAATTTATAAAGTTTTCTTCAATGAGACACTCTATATAAGTTTTATATTCGAATGGGGATTATTTTCAGCTTTCCAAACCATCATGTTTCATATACAGTGCGTGCAAGCAACATCGGGCGCGTTTAGTACTTGAGTGGGGGACCACATGACAAGGAAGGTGCGCGTTAAAATGCCCTAACAACTGTAGCATATTCTCATCTGCAGGCGTCCCATCAATGATCACGAGATAAGACGATATATATGCCGTCCTTCGGAGGGGACGTTAAGATGGCGGTCCCGAGTTTATAGATGTTGAGCTCGTTAAAGAACCCTACCTCTGAAACAACAGAGGATTCGGCAAAATCACCGGTTGGGGGGAGTGTGCTCAGCGGCGTCGGTGTTTAGCCCTGGTCACAGAAATAGGCCGACGTTAAATAAAGCAATAAAAAAAATACAGTGCGTCTACGAAAGTAACAATTAATAAAAGCTTGTTTTGTGATGGAATCGAAAACGTCAACTATCAAAGGAAAAAATATTGATGAAAAAACAGAGAGAGAGAGAGAGAGAGTCTCATGGTGGGAGCATAACGTTTTTTCCTTACGTGATGATAAATCTCCATATCGAATTACATTCGGAGTTGAAGAAAAAGCGAAAGGAACTTCGTTCCTAACAGGGGTCCCCCGACCGCACACGATTTTTACTTTGAAAAAATCCATGATTTGTGAAAATAATAAATGGTATTGTCGTATAATCGTGTTACTTGTACGAATTCGTACAAATTTGCACAAATGTCGCAATTAAATCAAATGGCAGGTTTTATAGATTCTTAAAAATACCCCAACGACATAAACATATACAGCACGATTTTGGGGTTCAAACAAAGTGGACGCAGAGTTTTCACTTGGCAGAAGTCGGTGCTGATATCAGAGCAATTCAATTCAATTGGGTTGGCACTTTCTCAATCCGAAAAAACCGCCAGTGCCGGTAAATGGTACCGAACGGTTCATTAGACAATCCAAAGTACGTGACCCAGTAATACGGATGTTGGCACACAAATTGATAAACGCCATAAGAAGATCATTGTCAGTGTGCTCTTTGGCTGGTAAAATTGTATTTTGGGTAATTTTTTTGGCCTTCTTATTATTAATTGATAATATTTAGATGAAGAGACGTTGGCGAACGGTATACTTGAAAATACATCCTCAGCTTCTGTTTACATTTTTATCACTGTATTTGTTACAGCTATAAAATGAAATTGGGATTGATCAGTGATTTAGATCCTTTTATACTGAATATTTATGAACTTAATTAATTATTCAATTGATGGTGCTCCTTCTATTATGAATATAGTATATTACATTACTAGTGCGGAAAGTGACATTTTTCAGACGAGTGGGAAATATTGTGGCACGAGGCGTAAGCCGAGTGCGGCAATCACACGAGTATGAAAAATCACTTTCGCGCGAGTAATGTACGTTATTTTTCCTAGGACCACCTATTTTATTAAACAATATGTAAATATTAGATCGTGTATATTGAGTTGCCTGTGCTAATCTTTTCGTTTTATATGTGTCAGTCTATATTTGAATATTTTTCTATAAAAAAGTGCACATGAATTTAGAATTACTTTTATATTGAAATAAAGAAACGACGATAATTAACGTTTATTTGAAAAAATTACAATAAGTAAGTACTTATTAGATACAACTGGGGAAACACATTGAATTGTATTGGAACCATAAAAATTAAAAAAGTAATTGGTTATTGTTACAATTTGTAAATTGTAACGGTGTTTGTGAAAGATTCGTTTCAATATTTTTGTTTCAATATTTTTGTTTTAATAAAATGAAAATACAAGAAATATCATAATTCTATTAATGTAAATCGACTTACGAGATATACATATCTCTGATAACGTTAATTCAAATCTGAATTAGCTCAGATGGAAGAGTATGCGGTAGATGACCGCAAGATTGTGGGTTCGATTCTCGGCGTCAACATTTTTTTTTCTTCTTTTCTTTATTTTCTACAAATAATTAGTTTCTAGTCCAGTTTTTATGTAAATAATATCAATAAGGAAGAGCAATTAATAATTACATCTGTAAATCTTACAGGATTCACGGGTTTGACGGCTTATTGACAGCCGTGCGGAAAGTTACTTTCCGCACTAGGGCGGAAAGTACTTTACGCACGCGTGAGAATAAAGGTTAACTTATCTATAAAGTCTGGTGTGTTCCCAAACATTAAAAAAAAAACTGTAATGAAGCCATTGTTAAAAAAAAGTGATAAAGAACAACCAACAAATTACCGTCCCATATCACTGCTGCCATCTCTTTCAAAAATTCTCGAAAGTGTTGTAAAAGAACAAACAATTAGCTTCCTAGATAAACACGACATTCTCACGAATTCTCAATATGGGTTCAGAAAAAATATGAACACTTCGGATGCTACATACGATCTCATTAACCAACTTAACATCAAAATTGAAAATAAACAAATTCCACTAGTTACGTTTTGCGATCTATCTAAAGCATTTGATTGTTTTGATCACTCTATTTTACTACAGAAATTGGAATTCTATGGCATACGAGGGATTGCGAACAATTGGTTCGAATCATATCTATCAGATCGCGAAATCCTTATCCGAATAACACATTGTAATTCACAAATAGAACAATACCACTCTAATAACGGAAAACTTCAATATGGTGTTCCCCAGGGATCGATTCTGGGTCCGATATTATTCTTGATATACATCAATGATTTAGTTGCTAATTTTCCGTCTGTGGAATTCTGCCTATTTGCTGATGACACGAGTGTAATTAGACTCAAGCGATAACATTGAAGATTTGTCGGTGTCGTCATCCCAACAACTTACAGAAATAATGCACTGGTTCTCCTCAAATAAGTTATGTGTTAATACAGATAAAACCCATTGTATAACCTTCCATCCAAATAATGATATAAACCAAATCAATTACGAAACACCTTATGGGGAAATACAAGGAACAACAAATGTAAAATTTCTTGGAATTCACATTGACGGAAAGTTAGATTGGAAAGAACATATTCATAACCTAAACAAAAAACTTTGCAGTGCTACATTCGCAATATCTACCATAAGAAAAAACATTGGTAAAGAAACAGCAATCACAGTATATTACGCTTATTTCTACAGCTTAGTCCAATTTGGTATAGAATTTTGGGGACACTCAGTAGATATCAACTGTAGGAGTCATTTTGAAAGAGTGAAAATACTCACAATTACAAATTTGTATCTATATCGTCTTTCCTTAGTAGCTTTAAAAAAAAACATGAACTTGAACAATCCACGGATATCCACAACTATGACACTCGCAACAAAAACAAGTATATTCCACCACAATTCAATTATACAGTGAACAGAAAAGGTCCCTTATATATGGCAATAAAAACATTCAATCACCTACCGTCCGCAATAATTAGAATCATTCCTCTAAATATTTTTAAAAATAAGGTCAAACAATTCTTTCAAACCCATGTTTATTACGATATCAGAGAATTCTTCAATGACCACATATAAATCGTTTTTATTATATAAACATTTTTTTTCTTTCTTTTAATAATAATATTCACTAGTCATTATTTCATCAAAACTATTTATATATGCAACCTTTTAATATTGGGAATATGCCCACAAATTGTTTCTATATTTTTTTTTTCTATTTTCTCTAGATTCTGTTATTACTTACTTGTATTTACGTTAACAAAATATGTTCTTTGGTATATTTATTTATTGTGAGATATTGTCTTAATTACCTTATAATAGCGATTATTAATTATACATATTGTGTAATTGCTTTTATGTATGTAGAAAAACAAGTCATAATGAACTACAGTTCTCAATAGCTCACATGAGCTTCAGCATACATGAAAATCATTCCATATAAAATAGTATATTTTTGTGTATTTAAACATGTATGTATTCGAGAAATAAATTCTATTCTATTCTTTCCATGGGATTAGAGAGTGTGATATGTGTTACTTCCCTATGTGGTCGTAGGAAAAGTATATTATTTCGCATTTGAAAAACACATATTTTTAAATATTTTCATTTATTGAGTGACCAGAATCCTAAGAAACATTCGTATTCCAATAATTGAAGAACAGGTCTGCCAAAAGATTGTTTTTTTTGGGGAGGTAAATAATCATTCATTTTGATTTTTTTTTAGTTTTATCTCCTTTGGAAGTGGAAAGTATATCAATGATCTCTATGTATACGAACTTCATTTGAAATTGGACTTCCTAATGTACAATAATTCGGAGATATGCAAGTAGGTAAAATCATACAAACAATCGTAAAAACAAGTCAAATAAATTTATTTTTTTCGTTTATTTATTTTTTAGTATTTATGATGTTGAATAACTAGTTTAGTCATTTCTATCTGATTAATTTTTGAATTTTGACAAAAAAATCATAATTTCCGACCCCGAAAACCCCTAGATACCAATAAAATCGGAACATAATCACAAAAATTGTCCGCCATATTGGAGCCGCCATTTTGTTTTTTTTCCAATTTCATAATGCATTGACACCGAAATTATGTACACCTGCCAAATTTCAAATCAATCGGACGATTAGAAGTGGTCAAAGACCCGCAAAATTTATGATGGCTCGTATTCGCTGAAACTCTAAAATATAATATTGGGATGCTGATCAGGGGCTTAATGGCAAACCCTCCATTTTCAACCACAGACTCACAGCCCAAAATACCTTTTCTGGTGGTTATGATAACAGTTTCAATTCATCTTCAAAGCGTTTCCTTTCACCCTTGCCCCACCTCGCCCTCAACCCCGCTCAACCCTTCATTAACGCCCCATTACACACTTAGGTTAAAGATTTTTCAATTGTTTTATTTCAATCTTTTGAAAATGTATATATATATATATATATATATATATATATATATATACATATATGTGATAAAAGCTTCAAAAAATTGAAATGAAACAATTAAAGAATCTTTAACCTTGAAAGTGTGTAATGGGGCGAAAGGGTTGGGTGGGGGTGAGGGCGAGGTGTGGTGAGGGTATAATGTAGGATCTAGGTTTGAGAAAAGGGGTGGGCAGTGAAAGGAAACGCTTTGAAGATGAATTGAAACTGTTATGCATTAACACACCAGAAAGTGTACTTTGGGGGCTATAGGGGATCTGGGGTTGAAAATGAAGGGTGGTGCCCATTGAGACTTTTGATCAGCATACCGAATACTATCTTTTTGCAGAGTTTCAGCGAATTTAGCCGAGAGCCATTTTCCATAAGGATTTTGCGGGGTCCTTTAACTTGCACACGGACAAACACCGGGACAGGTGAAACTTAATAAAAGCTTGTAAAAACACCCCGATCTTTCCCGAAATTTTAGCGGTTCTCAATCGTTTGACTCTGAGAATGCATAACGATTTCGTGAAGGATTTCGGATTTCTCAAGCGACTGCGAGATTTCTGAGGGGATTTCGGAGAGGATTTCGTAATTTGGGCAATTATTTCGTGATTTCGGGCTTCTCGAGCGATCTTTCATATGACTGCTGGATTGCGGTCGACTGCGGGGCAAATTTGTACACGATTGCGAGAGTGGTCACCCCCTCGGAATTCCATGAATGTTTTCGAGTTCGGTGAGATAAAGTGTTTGAAAAATACTTGTGATGACTCAGGTACATGTTATCGGCTACCCCATTATAGATCCTCAGAAGCTAACAACGCCATAACGTATTGTTTACGTGATTCATTCTTCTTTTTATCGTCGGTTATCAACGTAAGGCAAACATTCGTCGATAACGTGAGGAGACCCGTTCGGCTCTGTTATGTATTTATTATTCAAATATTTCATGTTATAAGTTATTCAACTAGGTAGATTATAGCTGCATTCGTCAATTTAATGATTTGAGGATAATTGAATAATTCCATCTTGTTCTTTTTTACAAAATGTGGAATGTTATCAACAATAAAATGGCAAATAAAAATTATTGTTTTTATCTATTAACTAAATTAAAAAACTTTTTAACAAAAAATTAAACCGACGAAATACGGAACTGAAAAGTAAAAAATAAAATATATTTGTAGTAGAATTCTGTAATTTCCATGATCGTTAGATATACCGAGAATGAGTCTAAATCCCTCCTGGGATCACAGAATTCTACTCCAATTAATTACGGAAGATACGGAGTGTTTCCATGAGAAGCGAGACCACTGTATATTACGAAATTGTGTACCCAACTGTAAGAATATACATACAGTGCTTCTCAAAAGTTCCTCCCCCCTCTTATTTTTGGAACGATTATACATAAACAAGTGAAATTTGGAAACTGAATATTAAAGGTTGTAAACTTCCCTACTAGTGATGATAGATGACGAAATAGTCAAAGATGACGTCACAAGGCCATTGTGACCAATAATTTTAAATGGAACCCTACGGCAAGCGATACCTCTTTTAAAAGGTATCGAAAAAACCTATTCAATGATACTTATTTTGTTTGTGTTTATGGAAGTTTTGGCAACTCGCTTTTGAAAAACGCAAAGCTGTGATGAATTTAATCAGTTAATACTAAAATTCCAAATTCAAGCTCGGCCTCTGGATAGTTGTCAAATAAGCTGACGTTTTTGTTAGTCTCCCTAATTCGACGTTTTTGTAATTCTCCAAGTTTTTGTACATTTAATAATTTGTGTATTGTTGATCGAACGTTTAACTGTTTTAGCAGCTTTTGGTACTTTTAATATTTTTTTGCATTCTAATAATTTGTTAAACTGTTGTGAGCCGAACGTTTAAGGCTTCAAGAAGCGAAATGGTACGTGCTTTAGGTGATGAAGTAGCAGCGATTCTAATTTTGGTGAAACTGGACAAAATATTCATGCAGCAGAACGCATTTTAATGAGGGTTTCCCGATCCCCCGTTTCGAGGACTTATTTAAGGGAGCTTCTTCGTAAGCTTGAAACAACGGGTAGTATTAATGATGCGAAACGATCTGGCAGACCACAAATTTCTGATGATTAAAAAAATTGATATACTGGCAGAAGTAATAGTTAATCCTACTTCTTCAACAACTCACGCTTGCATCTACCTGTGAAGTCAGTCGAAGTACAGTACACAGGGTGTTGAAAAAAAAAATGTCATCCATACAAATTAAAAATGGTTCATCAACTCTCAGACGACGACCCAGACCGAAGACTAGAATTTTGTGAAAATATGGAAACAAAATCAACCAACAGCCAGACTATGTCAAAACAATTTGTTTTAGGACGAAAGTATTTCTATCTAAATGGAAATGTAAATACACAGAATGTGAGGTTTGGAGGACGCAAACCTCACCTGTTTCGTGAAACACATACCCAATTTCCCAGAAGGTGAATGTTTGGGCAGGTATCCTGGGAAACCACATCGTTCCTCTTTTTTTGAATACTAGTTCAACTGGTGAGGTTTATCTGGAGCTGTCGCAAAACGCAATAGAACCGTTAATCCCTTTAAATTTTAAGATAATCCAGATGAATTCAGCAAATTTGAAAAATATTCCAACAGGATGGTGCTCCTCCACACTATTACGGGGCAGTAAGGGTATTTGGATGAGGAGTATCGTGGTAGATGGATTGACGACGAGGTTCAACGGAATGGCCAGCTCGATCACCGTACCTCACACCTTTGGTTTTTTTTTCTGTGGGGGGGACCTTGAATCGAAGGTTTACGCCACTGACTCTGGAAATATTGACGTTTTAAAAAAAACGTATTGGCAGAATGTGAGGCTATTTCCGAGACACATTTTCAATAGTACGAGAAGAGTTAAAAAATAGGATATTTCACTGCAAAGAAAAGGTCACTTCACAATTTTTCAACAATCCAAATCAAATATCTATAAAATTTTAAAAATTTTCAAACCAAAAAAGCCAAAAAACAAACAAAATTGGTATCATTAAAGGTTTTTTTGATACCTTTTAAAAGAGGTGTCGTTGCCGTAGGGTTCCATTTAAAATTAATGGTCAAATGGCCTTTTGACGTCATCTTGACGATTTCTGTCATCTATCATCACTAGTGGAAGTTTACAAATTTTATATTTAGTTTCCAAATTTCACTTCTTTTTTGTATAATCGTTCCAAAATAAGAGCGCGGGAGCGGGCTTTGAGAAGCACGTATTATGTTCATAAGATCGTAAATAATATTTGTATATCTTTCTGAGGATATTTTATGATCTCAACATTAGTTCAATTTAGTCAACATAACCTAAAAAACGTACCATGCGAACAGTCTTTCAAAGTTATCGGGGAATACATTTACATTTGGGGCAAATCGGAAGATATGGTGGGGTAGATTTGGACTAGTAGATTTGAACCAACTGTTAAATTTTTAAATTCAAAGAAAATTGTTGATATTATTATCCGGTCAACAACGACATCAGTCTTTTGAAAGGAGGATATTGTGCAAAATACCACCACCGAAGCAAAACTTCAAGACAATCGTCCTTTCTTGAAATTTGATGTTTCATTTTCAATTTCAACATTCTATGTTGATAAGTTCAAGGAATATGTTTTAATCAGTATTTCTTGTATACAAATATGTTTATGGATCAGTCCCAAATTTAACCCCACTCATGTCCAAATAAATCCGATAGTGGGGGAAAATTGGATAAATACACAATTTCAAAAAAACATTCATTCCACCAGAAATAATAATATATTAACGAATTCTACTGTTGAATTTGTAGCCAAGATTTGTAGCTTTTCATAACTTCAGCTAAG
>JAFIRS010007448.1:0-25040 GCA_018342105.1 Gonioctena quinquepunctata | reverse complement strand
AATGTACTTCCTCAATTATTACTCGCACACCTGACATCAATGTTTTGCCCTGACTACGGGGTGTTGTGAACTAACCCACCACACCTGTAATACCAGACGTTATTCGTTAGGTTGGAAAAACAGTATTAAAAGCATCGACTATATGAATATAGTCGAACCGGATATGATATATGGAGCGGCCTACAAATATCATTATCCTTTCTTTCAATACCGGAACATGGGTTGTTTATTCAGGAAGTACTACCGTTCAGAAAGATTCGAACCAAACAATGATTTAATAAAATAATAATGCACTCATAAAATGTTAAAAATGTATATATATATTTAATAAAAACTGACACAATTCTCTCAATCGTCTATGGACGCATGATAGGTAACAATATTCATGCAATGAAAACTAATGTAGCATATTGGCAAATAATTCTGCAATGGGCTTCACAATAGAAATAATTTTTATTTAAAAGAAATCTTGCAATCAAGTGCTGCAAACGACTAACAATAATTCTCTTTTTGAAAACTGGGTGATCTTGAAAACTATGGACATACTTTTTAGACACATACACATTTTAATGGGTTGGGTTTTGCCATAAACATAAGTACAGAAAAACAAACATGAGACTCACCCTGTTTACCACTTATTCACTGGAGAAGTTTTAATCGGCAATAAGATTAGAATTTATTATTATCAGCTCGTTTTCTCCCGAGTCAATCGGTTATTCTAATTAATTCGTCCGGTATATTCGTATACAGATAAGGCTTTTCTAAGTGATCGTGAACCATTGAAATTGCGGAATCCCGTTATTATCTCTGTTTGTGAGCTTTGACAATTTGTGGAAACTATACTGTTCACTCGTGTTTTTACTAGGAGCTTCAATACTTGATTTGAATCGGCTGAGTTCTATGTTTGCTGAAGTTAACTACACTGGTTTGGAAACTCTCATTATTATTGCACGATACTGTAATTAGACTGACTTTTTAACCTAACTTTTGAGAATGGCATATTCTCGTGTTCACTGTGGAATACCAAATCGAACTACTTCCTTGTTGACATGAAACTCACGCTTTTATATGATCTTCACACGGGAGCTAGTGGGCGGAGCTTAGTGTGTTTTATGAGTATGTTAACGCGGTGACATCGTAAAACTGATAAGGGACTTGTTTGTCTAACCCGTTCTGGCTTATCTTATGTTATAATTGGATAATATTTTACTGAATGACAGGTATTTACGATCGCTGGTGCGTTATCGCTGAGTTAATGACCAACAAGTGTGTTTATGAATTTCAGAGGTGTCTCGACTCCCGGTGATTTATAAGTTGTTTACCTCGTCTTTCAACTGCTCAGTGTTTATCGACTTAGTTTTGGTAATTATTTAAACTGACTTCCTTATCTCGCTGTGACTGTAACGGGTAGCAATAAAAAACTTTGTTTTTCTCTCCTAGATGAGTCATGTAAGCATTCGGTATACAATGGTTACGTCTTGGTAATTATCTTTTAAATGCATTTCTGTAGTTACAGGGCATAACATTCGATCCAACCCTCAAACAAAAAATTTTGACAAACTCAAATTTTTTTCGAATAACAACTCTTTCAATAAGCAAAATGTTTTAACTTTCTGAAATGTAGTCCTATTACAGGGCATAACAACAGGATGGAATGACCTACAGAAGTTAATATTTGCGAAAAAATCGTTAAAAGGACTTGCAAAGCTTTTCATTCAGTCAGAAAAAGGAATAACAAAGTGGGTGATTCTAAAAAAAATTGATTGCGGAGTTTTAAGTGAAAGTAAGTAGTGCTCAAATACATAAATTATTGATGGCGAGGAAGAAACGGAGGGAAGAGTCGGTGCAAGAGTATGTTCTGATAATGCGAGAGATTGGAAGCAGAGCAAACATGGAATCGGAAGTTTTGATTCAATATATCATTGATGGTATACAGGATGATACATCAAATAAACTTGTTATGTATGGAGCAAAAACATTTGGTGAATTCAAAGAAAAAGTGAAGTTATATGAGCAAATCACAATTTCAAGAACAAAACCAGGTCAAGAGAGAAACAAAGAGGGAAAGCACATGAAGGAACGGACAATTGAAACAAAGAAAGACAAAGACGAGAAAAGGCATAGGAAAACCAGCATGCGACTTTGCTTCAACTGTGGGGTCCAACGAATGTCCTGACAAAGCGAAAGGGCCGAAGTGTTTTGTGTGTTCCGGTTATGGTCATGTGTCAACCAAATGTCCAGAGAAGAATAATAGAAGTGGAAGTTCAAATATGACACTTGTCGAGGTGGTTCCAAGGAACAGTGTTAAATTGAATATTGATGATATTCAAATGATAGCACTCTTAGATACAGGAAGTGATATCACTGCGATACGACAGGATGTATATGAAGCATACTCCAAAGATATAGACTTGAATGGGGAATCTGTCACTCTTAGAGGTATAGGGTCGAACAGAGTTGCAACAATGGGGTTTTTTGAAAGAAATGTCTTCATCAATGAAGAAGAATTAGTTCTAAAAATCCATGTTATCCCTTGTGAAAAATCAAATTTCAAGGCCATTGTGGGAAATGATATTTTAGCTCAAGTAGATGTAGTCTTCAGAGATGGTGAAATTGTTGTTTTCAAGAAGGAAAGACACAATTTTTTGTGGACGATAACATTAGACGAAGAAGCGAATAAAGAAACTGAAATAGTAGACGTAATTCATATAAAAAATGAAGAAAATCGGAAAGAAGTGAAGAAACTAATAGAAGAATATCATCCTGAGAAGATTATGGATGCAGATGTTGAAATGAAGATTATATTGAAGAATGAAGAGTCAATATACCAAAGTCCAAGAAGATTAGCTATAACGGAAAAAGAGGAGGTAGAAGCACAAATAGAAGAATGGCTAGAAGAAGGAATAATAAGACGAAATTCATCTGACTTTGCTAGTCCAATAGTTCTTGTAAAGAAGAAAGATGGTAGTACTAGAATATGTTGTGATTACAGAAAACTTAATAAAACCTTATTAAAGATAGATTTCCACTTCCTCTGATCGAAGATGTGTTGGATAGATTGCAGGCTGCTAAATACTTTGGTACCATCGATCTGAGAAATGGATTTTTTCACGTGAGAATAGAAGAAGAAAGTATAAAATATACTGCATTTGTTACACACCACGGTCAATTTGAATTCCTGAAATGTCCTTTTGGATTATGTAATAGTCCAGCGGTCTTTCAGAGATTTGTTAGTACTATTTTTAGAAAATTGTTGGTGGAAAACATTATGCTCTATTATATGGATGACATAGTAATATTGAGTTCTACAGAAGAAGAAGGACTTGAGAGAATAAGAGGAGTTTTTCAGGTTGCAAAAGACTATGGATTGGACATAAAAAAGAAGAAATGTCAATTGCTGAAAACGAAGATCGAATTTTGGGATTCATCATTGATGATGGAAGAGTCCAACCATCGAATGATAAAACCTTGGCGATCAAGAATTATCCACAACCTACGACTCTTAAACAAATTCAATCTTTTCTGGGTTTGACGGGATATTTCCGTAAGTTTATCTCATCTTATTCCGTTATTGCAAAACCTTTGAGTGATCTGTTGAGGAAGGAACAAAGGTTTGTTTTCGGTTATGAACAGAAAGAGGCATTTGAGAAACTTAAAAAATTTCTATCTTGTAAACCAGTGTTACATATTTACAAACAGGGCGGAGAAACGGAATTGCATACAGACGCGAGCAAATATGGCTATGGAGCTTGTCTGTTGCAGAAGTCGAACGAAGATGGTAGATTCCACCCAGTTTACTACATGAGCAAGAAAACTACTCCAGCTGAAGAAAAATACAGTAGCTATGAACTCGAAGTGTTAGCTATCATTCAGGCCGTCAAAAAATTCCGAATATATTTACTTGGAATTCATTTCAAGATTATAACTGATTGTTCAGCTTTTCAGAAAACTATGGCTAAGAAAGATTTGACTACCAGAGTTGCTAGATGGGCTTTATTGTTGGAGGAGTATTCATATGAAATTGAACATCGAAAAGGAAACAAGATGTCTCACGTAGATGCTTTGAGTCGTCACCCAAATGTTATGACGATGACGTTGACTAAAGAAGATGGTGTAGTAGAACGACTCAGGCGGGCACAAGAGTTGGACGAACACATATTGGCAATAAAGAAAATATTGAGCACAGAAGATTATGAAGATTTTTTCGTGAAGAGCGATATACTTTATGAATTTGTAAATGGAATAGAGTTAATAGTAGTTCCAAAGATGATGCAGACTGATATAATAAAGAAAGCACACGAAATTGGACATTTTGCACTTCCCAAGACAGAAGAAGTGGTGAATAGGGAATTTTTCATTCCTAAACTGAAGGAAAAAATTCAAAAGTGTTTAGGAAATTGTATACATTGTATATTAGGTAACAGGAAGGAAGGAAAAAAAGAAGGAATGTTACATCCAATACCTAAACAAGAAGGACCGTTGCATACATATCATGTTGACCATTTAGGACCAATGCCTTCAACTAATAAGAATTATCATTATATATTAGCGATTGTTGATGATTTCTCTAAATTCACATGGCTATATGCTTGCAAATCGACGCAACAAAAGAAGTTATTGATTGTTTGGAAAAACAAAAGCAGGTTTTTGGAAACCCAAGCAGAATCATAACAGATAGAGGGACTGCTTTCACTGCTGAAGAGTTCAAAAACTATTGTATTGACGAAGGTATACAAAACTTAACAATAACTACTGGAGTACCAAGAGGAAATGGCCAGGTTGAAAGAGTGAATCGCATAATCATACCAGTTCTCACAAAACTCAGTTGGAAGATCCTGGAAGATGGTTCAAATACGTAGAGCGAGTCCAAAGAGCATTAATTCCACTATTCAGAGAAGTATTGGGACTTCACCTTTTGAAATTCTAACTGGCGTGAAAATGAGGAATAAAGAAGAAGTGCTCATCAAGGAATTATTGGAAGAGGCTACAATACAGAAATTCAATGAAAATAGAGAAGATCTCAGAGCGGAAAGCAAAAAACAGATTTTGAAGGTACAAGAAGAAAATAGAAGAACTTATAATCTTAGAAGAAGAAAACCAAGGATATATAAAAAAGGAGATTTGGTGCTATAAAGAACCCAATTTGGAGTAGGAATTAAAATTCAGAGAAAATTCTTAGGACCTTATGAGGTCACAAAGATGAAACCCAATGACAGATATGATGTCGTGAAAGTAGGTCATCATGAGGGACCGGTGCGTACTTCCACATGTGCAGAATTCATGAAACCATGGGTTGACAATCAAAGTGAATCCGGTCGGATTCAGAGCAGGATGGCCGAGTGTAGGTGGCGATATTTTTAATTCTTTCAGTTTATACATATTTTATCAATTATGTTGGTTGTGTTATTTTCATTATTATTCCTTGCAGTATGTTCATTATTATTTCACCCAGTATTGTATTTTCGGCATTCGGTAGGAATCGCCTTAGCTGGGGTTGGTTTTGGCGGAAATCAAGTAATAATATACTTTTGACGTTGACGGGATATTTCAAGAAAGTAGAAGTTTTTCTTGGGAATATCAACTTATTAGAAAGACGAAAAGACGTAGTATTGAGAGTCGAGCCGCGACGGATATACAAAGATTCCAAGAAACCAAAAGGGTTCAAACGTATTAAATAGGTACCCGAATATGATGACGTACAAACTTGAGTAAGCTGTCAGTGTTCATGTTGATTCACAGTTTATATTGAATAAACTTGTTCATTCACCCCTGGGATTATCATTCTCCTAGACAAAGAAATAAAAACCTACATATATATATATATATTGTCGGGACTTTTTCCAAGCCCATAACACATTTTCTAATATCGAGAATAGCCATGATCATCATTGGCTACTCGAACCCCATTTAACTTTAACAACCCTAAATTGTTCCCCTTGCAGTGCGGCTGCAAGAATAGAGGTGAAGTCAATTAGGTAAAAGACACATTTATAAAAATATAGATTTATTAAAATGAATGAACAATAGGAAAAACAAAGTACTTACATTATAATATCCATTTCTGGTGCCATTGGGAGAAGTGTCATCCGCCGATTATTTTCGATGTTTACTCGATTAAAACTCGCGATCAACTAACTGTTCTATTCTTCTCAGTTATTAGCAAAACTCGACAATCAATGCCCCTCTCCACAGGTCATTCCTTCCGAAAATCTCTGATCAGCATTATTTGCTGATCGAGTTCAATTAATGTAATTCAACACCTCAGTTCCTGCTATTTCTCTCTGCACTTTTCTATACAGGGTATTGATTTAATTATGAGATACAAACGAGTGCAGAACAGGAACTGAAATGCCCTTGTGGCTTTTAGGAGAGGAAACATTTAAATTTTGGATTTATTAAACTTATGCTTCATGACACTATATATATATATATATATATATATATATACATTGATGCAGAAGCGATTGCACATATCGATATTCGTCAAAATTTATTAATAAAAGAATTTTCCATATGATGCGTACTTTCTGCCGGTCACTGTATATATATATATATGAAGAGACAATAAATGACTCGAAAGCTTGAATAGAAAAAAGAGTACACTTTTTTTCCATACCCCTGTTGACTGCATACCCGAATTTAAAAAGGATTATATATATATATATATATATATATATATATATATATATATATGTGAACTGCATCAGATTATTGATAGTCACATCTATAATCTGTGCGGTGAAGCGTAAACCTAATATCGTGGTATTTTAATATCACGAGATTTCGTGCACATTAACAGGTCACCAACAAATGTGTCAGATAGGCCTACCCACGATATCAATAGTCGTACTCCTCATGCGTTTAACGCAAACAAATATCGAGAATGAGAGAAATCTGTTACGAATCCAAAATGGGATGGTGTGTTTTTTTCTCTCTGCACTGTTCTATACAGGGTATTGATTTAATTATGAGATACAAACGAGTGCAGAACAGGAACTGAAATGCCCTTGTGGCCTTTAGGAGAGGAAACATTTAAATTTTGGATTTATTAAACTTATGCTTCATGACACTATATATATATATATATATATATATATATATATACATTGATGCAGAAGCGATTGCACATATCGATATTCGTCAAAATTTATTAATAAAAGAATTTCCCATATGATGCGTACTTTCTGCCGGTCACTATATATATATATATATATATATATATATATATATATATAAAGTTGTGAAGGTTAGACGACTGTCTAGTTAAAGAAGAATCCTTTTAAAATTCGGGTATGCAGTCAACAGGGGTATGGAAAAAAAGTGTACTCTTTTTTCTATTCAAGCTTTCGAGTCATTTATTGTCTCTTCATCAGGAACTCTACAATGAATTAAATTGAACATTATAAGATTTGAAAACCAAATAGGCATATGTGTACTTACACATTTTTAACCTCACTTTTGTAAGTACACATATGCCTATTTGGTTTTCAAATCTTATAATGTTCAATTTAATTCATTGTAGAGTTCCTGATGAAGAGACAATAAATGACTCGAAAGCTTGAATAGAAAAAAGAGTACACTTTTTTTCCATACCCCTGTTGACTGCATACCCGAATTTAAAAAGGATTCTTATATATATATATATATATATATATATATATATATATATTTTCTTCAATTTCTTGGAATAAAGGTCTGATTCAGTCTATTCATAAAATTTCTCTCAACTACGTTTCGACATGGTATTTGTCATTTTCAGGTTAAACTAAAATTAAAGATATGGAGTTTGAGACATATTTAACTTAACACAATATTGAAATGTGTGCACTAAAATAATTCTTTAACAACATATGGTTCGAAATATAACACGTTATTTAACTCAATATGAAAATATCTGTAACATTTATGAGTATTCACTTACAAAAATTATATTATTTCGTACGAAGTTATTGTAGATGTGTGACTGCGACGTGCGACGAAGTTATCGGAAATGGTTTGTTTATCTTTCATGCATTTTCTCCCTCTTCTTGAGTAGGTACACCAGATTGTTTATATTGAGTTCTAGTATATGGGCCGAACTGTATTTTTTTTGCAGCTTGTAAAGATCAGTTCTCATTATTATTACTATAAACAAAGTTAAAAAAGGTTGTTATAAATCTGGCTTAAGTTTTTGATATCATTTCTATTGGTAATGCTATTGGGGTCTTTTTTAATATGTATCATTTCAAGGAATGTTTACTCTTGGATTCCTTTCTTTGGTCAAAATTTCAACGTTGTTAGTGTCAAACTTATGTTGATTTTCTTTTTCGTGTTTGGATAAGGCTGTAATGTCGGTTTTTTGAGTATTTGTGGGCTTGTACCGACATTACAGCCTTATCCAAACACGAAAAAGAAAATCAACATAAGTTTGACATTAACAACGTTGAAATTTTGACCAAAGAAAGGATTCCAAGAGTAAGAACATTCCTTGAAATGATACATATTAAAAAAGACCCCAATAGCATTAACAATAGAAATGATATCAAAAACTTAAGCCAGATTTATAAAAACCTTTTTTAACTTTGTTTATAGTAATAATAATGAAAACTGATCTTTACATGCTGCCAAAAAAAATACAGTCCGGCCCATATACTAGAACTCAATATAAACAATCTGGTGTACCTACTTATGAAGAGGGAAAAAATGCATGAAAGATAAACAAACCATTCCCGATAACTTCGTCGCACGTCGCAGTCACACATCTACAATAACTTTCGTACGATGCAAACGCATAATTCAAATAATATAATTTGTAAGTGAATACTCATAAATGTTACAGATATTTTTATATTGAGTTAAATAACGAGTTATATTTCGAACCATATGTTGTTAAAGAATTATGTTAGAGCAATATTGTGTTGAGTTAAATATGTCTCAAACTCCATATCTTTAATTTTAGTTTAACCTGAAGATGACAAATACCATGTCGAAACGTAGTTAAGGGGAATTATATGAATAGACTGAATCAGACCTTTATTCCAAGAAATTGAAGAAAATATATATGTGGTCAAGAAACTAAAGAAAATATATATATATATATATATATATATATATATATATATATATATATATATATATTGTTATTTTATGTTATGCCAGTTGTAAATTTTAAAAGACTAAAAACCCACAAAAAGAATAATTACTAGATGGTTAATGGTTTCAAGAGTTTGTTTGTGAATAACTTTTGAAATTCTCTGTATATTGTGAGCCTAGGTAGAATATGGATAGATAAAAATGTCAAAATACTATGAAACAATCAATTTCATACACTGTCAAAATTATTATAACTCATAATTGCTCAAAAGACAATAAAAAGTCTAAATTTACAAAATTTTCAGGAATAAACAGTAATCAACACATTTATAAATTTGAAACATACAGTATACGAAACTGTATCTAACAAAAAGTAGCCAATGATAGAACAGCAAATGTCTTTATAAAAATAGCCAATCAGGGAATAGATGGTCAGGTGTAAAATTGGAAATTGTGGGAGAGTAGCAATGAGATGGTATCAGAAGCAATTATTATTGAAATTTGTAAATAATGATAAGAGTGGAAGAATAATTGTATATATAAATTATGCAATATAAATATAAACAGTGAAAAGTGACAATTTAGTGCACCAATTCAAAAATTCAAATGAAAAAACAAGGAGAAAAAGATGTAGCTAGGCGATAGAAAACAAAGCTTCAAGAAAGATCGAAAATAAATTTCCAAGCGGATGCCACGCAAAAATTTTACTAAAAGAAAATTGGAATAATCCCATCATTTGGTAAACAAAACCAATATTACCTTAATGATAACATATCCACGGATCCAAATGCTGATTTCCGCATCTATATAGTTCCTGATTCATGGTATTGCAGTCCTGACAGCGATTGGAGAGAGGAGACATCCTGATTCATGGTATAAGTAGAACACCAACAGTTCCAACCAGGTATAAAACTTTAATAGTGCTCTTCCGGTCCTGAACTATTTCACAAATAACATATTTCACATTCGAAGAACTTTATGTCACCCTATTTTGAACAATAACAGAAAACGTCACTCTCACGGAAAAAGTGAGGTTCTGTTTATCTATCCATGATCTGATTTATTATTATTATCCGTGAATATTTGTTTGATTCACCCTAGTATAAGTTATTTCTCGTAGGCCAGGTATTATTAAGTCTTCCTGAATAAAGGAGATAATTGCTTTTTGATATTTTGTTGTTTTGTTTTCTCACAATGATCAATAACATACCAAAGACCATTCAATAAACTGAAGTTAGCCAGCAGTGGCAGTGTCTCTATTGCCTTGAACCGGCCACCTTGAGATAAGGGCGTACCAACTGTTGCTTAGCCGTGGTGAGGAAAATAATAATTGTTGGTAGCGTGACGAGAGAACAGTGACGTTCGCTGGCAATTATTATTACAGCATACAATACAGGGGCAGAAATATCTATTTATATCATATCAATTTGGCTCACAAAGAATACCAAAAATAATTAGCAATTTCAATATACAAAAACAATATATATATATAATATTTCCAATCCATCAAAACATAACAAAATGGCACCCAAAACGTGGGGCAAAAATATTACAATATTATATTTAAAAAAATTCATCATCATTATATAACAAATGGCGCCGCAACGTAGTGGCAAAGTAAGGGCAATATATCATTTCATAATATTTATTGAGGAAAAGGCGAGTGAAGGAAATATATTATTTCTTAATATTTATCGCAACGTAGTGGCAAAGTAAGGGCAATATATCATTTCATAATATTTATTGAGGAAAAGGCGAGTAAGGAAAATATATTATTTCTTAATAATTGCCGCAACGTAGTGGCAAGGTAAGGGCAATATATCATTTCATAATATTTATTGAGGAAAAGGCGAGTAAAGGAAATATATTATTTCTTAATATTTATCGCAACGTAGTGGCAAAGTGAGGGCAATATATCATTTCAAGAAAAGAAGGGCAAGAAAGGAATATATTATTTCTTAATAAACTGGGGAACATATAAATGCAATTGGCATTTCAACGAGTAAGGCTAAATATTTGTGAATAAAAAATGGATCTGAGAGATGGTAAGAAAGTTCGTTTGGAAGAAGGTAGAGATAGGGGTGATCAGGAACAAGGAGAGAGTAGTAATGTGAGTGAAATAAAAAGTGAGAATATACAAATGGACAGTAAATTGGATAAAATGATGGCTTTCATAGCAAGTATGGAAGAAAGACTGAATGAAAAGTCAGAAAAAAATATGGCAGGAATGGAAAGTAGATTGAAAAATGATATGAATGAAAATTCAGTAAGTATAGAAAAAATGAATAAAAAAATGGATAAAAATTCAGCGAGTATGAAAAATGATATGAATGAAATGAAAGAAAAGTCAGAAAAAATGAATGAAAAAATGGAAAGTATGAAAAATGAAATGAAAGAGCAAATAGAAAGAATGAATGATGGAATGAGAGAAAGTATGGGAAGAATGGAGGAAAGGATGGAAGAAAAAATAGGAAATATAAAGAATGAAATGAAAGAAAGTTTGTCAAATGAAATAAAAGAGTTGAAAGAAAACACAGCGAGTATGGAAGAAAGATTGAGAGAAAATGTGAAAGAAAATATAAAAGATATAAAAGAAAATATGGAAAAAAAAAAATTAAAAAAAGGAAAAGGAATTAAGAAAAAATACAAAATAAAAAAAAGAAATTAAAAATACAAAAATTAGATATAAAATAAACAAGAAAGAGCTAAAAATGAAATAATTACTCTTGATAAAAAAATAGTAAATGTAGAGAATGAAATAACTAAAAATGTAGAAAAGATAAAATTATTAGAATTGAGAAGAACAGACAATAATTTAGAGAATAGAATCATTAATAATTGTAAATAAAAAATAAAACTAGACATATAAATGATATAGAGGAACTGAAAGAAATTATTAGACAGTATTTGTTTAATCAACCTTGTATATGGTTTTATAGCCAGGAAAAGAATATCAATTCTTTTCAAGAATTTGAAAATTTATTTTTGAAACAATATTGGGGGGAAAATGCACAATTAAGCATTAGAGACAAATTACAATTTGGAAAATTTGATGAAAAGAGGAGTATGAACAACAACAATTATGCAATCCAAATGTTTGCAATGGCACAGTATTTAGATCCGGTTATGAGAGAGGAAGAAATAGTGGGAAATATCAGTGGGCATTTTAAACAGGCAATTTTTGAAGTCCTAAACATGCATGAAATCAAAAGTATGGAGAGACTTAGTCAATATTTATTGAGGTTAGAGAGGACGTTATCGTATAGAAGTTGGGATAATAATAACCAACAAAGGAATTTACAAAACAATAGCATTGATTATCAAAGAAGTAATCAAAATAACAATAGGAATAATTACAATAATAATAATCAAAATAATAGGTATATGAACCAATATAATAATAGAAATAATAGACAGTTTAATAATTATGATAGAAATAGAAATAATGATAGGCAATATAACCAAAACCAAGGTTATCAAAGAAATCAAAATTACAATAACAATTATAGCCATAATAGGAATAATTTTAATAATAACAATCAGAATTACTCTCAACAATTTCAAGGACAAAGGACATATTACAACAGACAACCACAAAATAATGTTGAAAAAAATAATAATCAAACAAATGATAATACAAGAAGGGTATATTTAAATAGGAGATGTCAAAGTGCGGAAAATTTGCACGAAAGAGAGGGACAGGTATTGTCAAGAGGGGAAATCAATCAAGTAAATGTTCCCACAACTAGTCAGGCAGAACAAAATTTTTTATAGGAAAACCATATGTTAGGCTGGAAAACACAAATTACCAACACCCGATAGAATTTATTAAAAGGTTAAAATTTTAAAGGAAAAATAGCAAATAAAAATATTAATAGATACAGGGTCTGAAGCATCTTTAATTAAAGAAAATTTTTAAGATTTCATGGAAGTTCAAAATATTCTAGTAAAGATGCCAAAAACAAATTTAGTGGGTATAAATGGGAAAAAACTAGCTGAATCAAATCAATATGTAAATTTAAAATTGGAGATTGATGAGAGGAATATTGAACTACAACTATTAGTAGTTAAAGATATGGAGTTTGATGTAATTATAGGTACTGATCAATTGGAAAAAGTAAAAGCCAAGATTGACTATCATAACAAAAACTTGGAAATGGATGGAAAATGTTTTGAATTTTATGAAGATAAAACTGAAATAAGTGAAAATAAAAAAATGTTGTGTACAAAGGGTATGAATGAGAGATATGAAAATAATTATGATGAAGATAAAGATGAAATAAATGAAATGAAATATAAATGTAATAATAAATATAAAAGGTATATTGATGAATTATTAAATAAATATATGAATCAAGAGTTGCAAAAGAGTATGTACACAACATAGAAGTAAAAGAAACAGAAAAATTCAAATAAAAAAACTTCCAATTCCTTATAAGTACCGAGAACAAGTTAAAGATGAATTAGAGAAAATGGTAAAACAAGGTATCATAGAAAGAAGTAACAGTAATTACATCAACCCTATCGTAGTAGTTGTAAAAAAGAATGGTGAGCTTAGATTATGCTTAGATGCTAGAGAACTAAATAAAATAACGATTCCACAATATGAATCTCCTTTAAATATAGAAACTATTTTTGGTAAAATCACAAATGCAAAAATATTTTCTAAAATAGATTTGAAACACAGTTTTTGGTTAATACCACTACATGAAAATCCTAGAAATTATACGGGTTTTTCTATAGAAGGTGTTGTATATAGATTTTGTGTTGTTCCATATGGTTTACAATCGGCTTGTCCAGCTTTAGAACGAGTATTACATAAAATACTTGACAAATATGAAAATTTTGCTTTACATTACATTGATGACATATTAATATATTCTGAAAATGAAACAATGCATAGAGAACATTTGGAAAAAATATTTCAAATATTAGATGAAGCAGGGCTTAAAATAAATATAGATAAATGTGAATTTTTTCAACAGGAAATTTGTTATCTAGGTTACAAGATAAATGAGAAAGGTGTAGAAATGGATCCTGAAAGAATTAAAACAATAAGAGAGTATGTCAGTCCACATAATTTAAGAACTCTTTGAGGATTTTTAGGAATATTGAATTATTTAAAAAAATTAATTCCAGACTTAAGCAATGAAGAATTACCATTAATACTACTTTAAAAAAAGAATGTTAAGTGGAAATGGGGAGACGAACAGGAAAAAGCATTTTCTGAATTAAAGGACATATTTATTCAAAATTTGAAAATATTTCATCCAAACTATGATGAACCTTTTGTATTGAGAACTGATGCATCTATGTCAAGATTTGCAGGAGTTTTGATACAAGTACAAAATGGAAAAGAAGTTCCAATATCATTTGTTTCCAGAATTACTAAAAAACATGAAAGAAATTATACTGTAACAGAATTAGAACTAGCAAGTGTTATATTTTGTATTACTAAATTAAGATTTTATTTACTAGGGGCAAAATTTTATATTGAAACTGATCATGAAGCACTTATGTCAATTGTAAATTGCAATACGCAAGTAATAGGGTACATAGATGGGCATTATTATTGCAAGAATATAAATTTGAAATTAGGCATATACCAGGAAAACAAAATTTCATCACAGACACTTTAACGAGAATGGAAATGGGAAAAACACATACTCCTAGACAGGTAAAAATAGGAATAAATGTTTTTAAAAATAATATAGGTTTGTTTTCTGAAAATCAAATTAGGCAAGATCAGTACAAATTAACAAATAAAGAAAAAAGAGGAACAATAAACAAAAATGGTATTATATAAAAATTGTAAATGGGAAGAACTATATGTTATCACAAAAGAATTGGCAGAACAGGTGATTACATATATACATCAGAAATACATACATATAGGGATTAGAAAAGTTTGGTTAATATTTAGAGAAAACTATATAAGTTCACAAGATTTGGAGTTAACTAAAAAAATAGTAACAATATGTCAAGTTTGTCAATTAAGTAAACATAAAAATATAATTAATAAAAATGAAACAAAAAGTATTATTACAAAAAATTTAATTTTGTTGTAATTTAACCAACAAAATATTAATAAACATAATTAAGTAATTGGAACTATTTTCAAATTTTATTAAAATATACTCTACAAAAAGGACAAATTTTAAAACTGTTAAAAATCTTTTAACAAAATTCATAGTAGAAGTAGGTAAGCCAGAACAAATTATTTTAGACAATGCCACCTATTTTACTAATGAACAAATGAAGAATTTTTCACAGAGTGTGGGAATACAATTAAATTTTACTAGCATTAGACATCCAACATCAAACCCAACAGAAAGATATATACAGGAGGTAATAAAATATTTGAGATTGACATCTCAACAAAATCATAAAACATGGGATGAAAATATAGAGATGATAGAAAAATATTTCAATGAAGTACCTAGTACTATCACTAAAGAATGTCCTAAATATATTATGACAGGAAGAATGCCTGAAAGAGAATGGATTAGTAATGAAAGAAATATGCAAGAAATAATATATAAAATAAATATAAGAAGAGAATGGATTAGTCATCATAAAAGCATTAAGAATACCAAATAAAAGACTAGGTATTTGTGCAAAACTTTTAATGCCATTTGAAGGACCATATGAGGTTGATAATGAGAATGCTATAAATAGCTATAGGTTAATACATCCTCAGACAAGGCAACTGAGAGGAATTTTCAATATTGAAAATGTGTACAAATATAAAACTTAATTTATGTAGTTGTAAATAATAGTTATCGTTGTAGAACTTGTTTTTCTTGAAGTCCAGCACAAGAAGTTTTCTGAAATTAGAAAAATATAGTATTAGTCAAAGTAAAGTTAATAAATATTAATAAGGAAATTGATATTCAAAGTTTTCTAACCAGTAGAAAATTATTGAATATAAATTTAGGAATGTTGTTATGTTATGTTATGCCAGTTGTAAATTTTAAAAGACTAAAAACCCACAAAAAGAATAATTACTAGATGGTTAATGGTAGAAAAACGGAATAATAGATGAACTCGCAGCAAAAAAGGGGTCGAACACTATTCTTGAGACCCGAATCATTTTGCGGGAATAACAATAATACAATGTGAGAAATAACAAAAGTGGAGTGGATCACCAAAATTCAAATATTGAAATTATCTACAAGGGAAGCGGAAATCTCACAACCATAAGAGATCTACCGAATGTATCACTCTAAGCAAAAACATACTGGGCATACTAACTGGAATCATAATTGGTCATTGACGACTGGAAGGCTTCTCGGATAGAATGGGATAAACGATAAACAGACTACAGATTCTGTCATGAGGGTGGAACCTCCATAAGTAACAAAGTCGTTACATAGTATTGTTTATTGTCCACATTAAGATGTCTACAAACCCTGGTGTATGCACTCATATCTGAAAATGCGTGGGATCAAACGTGCGACAGATATGGCCTGCTTGATTTCTTAGATCACGACTCAAATCAATCAAATCAAAATTTATTCAATATTTGTCATTAGTACCATTCTCAAATTGGTTTACAATTCTAATATCTATAATGGCTATTTTTTATTTAACAAATGGAATTCTATATTTAGATGCATTACTGAGTAGACTCACGCTAGGCTTTGAAGCCTGTGTTGTGATATCTAATTCAGTAAGGCATTTACCATGTATGTTTTTATGAATGGCACTCGCATGCAGGGTGAAGATTTAGATTAAGTTCTAGATTAGGATTCGAATGAGATTGGACAATTCAAGACGTGATCGATTTTGCTTAAACAACCTTTACAATTTGGTATGTAATTATTGTAAAAGAAGGTGCAAAACTTATTTATTTCTAAATGTAATTCCGTAAAAAAGTGGAAATTTGTCAGGGTGATTTTGTACATTTTTCATTTTTTTTGAATATTTTAAGGGATTTTATAACATTCAGATTTTTTGGAAGAATGTTGAATATTTTTGGGCCATAGAAACGAAAAGAATTTTGTGTGACACTTTTATTGAAAAATTCAGTTTGTACTCCAAGTTCATTTTTGATCGGGTTTCTTTTGAATGTTTGTGTGTGTATTTTTTTTGAGTATGGAACATTCTTAGTAGGCAGTTATAAGTGTACAGTGAGTGAATATTGAAAATGTTAGTTTCTTGATATTACTTATTTGTGGAAAACAGTCTATTTTTTTGAAAATTATTCTCAGTAAAATGTTTTGGGCGGTTTGTAACGGACTGATGGCTGCTTTGAATGTTGCACCCCATGCAGGAATACAATATTTGATAATAGATTCGGCAAGAGACGTATAAAGTACAAGTTTTTTTTTTATAGTATGTCGCGTAGTTCATAAAAGGTGTGCATTAGTACCCGGAGCCGTTTTGTAACGAAGTTAATATGCTCCGTCCATTTTAAGTGTTGGTCTAGTATGACTCCAAGGTATTTTGTTGAAGTAGTGTGATCTATGGTCTGACAGTCACAAGTGTTCTGGTTATTACAGAGTGGTTTGTGCATTTTCAAATTAAATTCTTTTGGTTGGTCACGGAGGGTGGGGGAAAAGGTCAGATACTTTGTCTTATCCACATTAAGCGATAACTTATTAATATTCAGCCATAAGTATATTTTTTGTAAGTTTGTTTCTGTTATATTTCTTATTTCCTGCCATGATGGTCCCGTGTAAATTAGTACAGTATCATCGGCGTAACATATTATGTCGCCTACAAAGTTGTTGATTTTTGTTATGCTGTTAATGTAAACAAGAAAGAGTATCGGTCCCAAAACTGTCCCTTGTGGTATACCAGTTTTTACAGTTTGTTCCTCACTTATTTCGTTCCCAATTTTCACCCGTTGGATTCGATTGGATAGGTAGTTTTTCATCATCACATATGCATTTCCTCGAATACCATAGTTATGTAATTTTTCCATCAATAATTCGTGATCAACCGTATCGAAGGCCTTGGCCAGGTCCAAAAAAATGGCTAAGCATTTGGTTGACCTGTCCATGGCCTTCACGGCATTTTCGAGAAAATCCATAATGGCATTTTCTGTGTTCGAGTTTTTCACGAAACCGAATTGTCTGTCTGTTATTATATGGTGCTTATCAAGAAATTCAATCAGTCTTTTCTCGACACATTGTTCGAATACTTTCGCTAAAGTATTTATGATAGATATAGGTCTATAGTTATTGATTTGCGATTTTTTTCCTGCTTTGAAAATTGGTGTAACATTGGTAATTTTCCATTGCCACGGTATGACCCCCGTAGAGAAAATTTGATTAATTATGTGGACAAGCGGCATTAAAATATTGGTATGAATGGTTTTCAATGTTTTTGAGTTTATCCTATCTGGTCCTGGTGTGGAGTTATTCTTTAGATTTGCTATTATTATGACCAATTCATTATTTGTTATAGGGTCCAAAAATAAGGATTGATTTACTTTAATATCTGATAAAAAGTTTTTGGGTAAGTTTGTCTTTGGTATTTTTTGGCTCATGTTTTACCTATGTCAACAAAAAATCTATTAAATTCGTTTGCTTTTGCTGCATTATTACTAATCGTTTTTTTGTTTTCAAGTATGATGTCATTATTTTCGATGTTTTTCTCCACCTCGTATATTGTTTATTATGTTTCATATTTTTTTATAGTTTGAACCTGCCTGATTTATTTGTGTTTTGTAGTACTCGTTTTTTGTGTTTTTTAACAGGGAGTTTAATTTATTTCTGTAAGTTTTATATTCCGATACTAACTCTGTTGAATATTCTTTCAGGAGTTGTTTTTTTAGATTATCTCGATGCTTTATGGAGTTCACTAGCCCTGTGGTACTCCAAGGTTTGATTTTGATGATTGATTTGTTGTTCTTTAATGACTGATCAGAAGTGGATGAATTTATGTGATTTACTAATTTAATAATGAAGATGTCATAGCTTTGCTGCGGGTTCGTTTCAAGTGAAATACTTTCCCATGTTTCTGTTGAAAGTAATGAGTTCAATTTTTTATAGTGGATATTTTACCATATTTTATTTTGTTTGGGTTGTTTTTGGTTTTTGGTTTCTGGGAAAGTGAAGTTTACAAATGGGGTAAAGTGGTCTGTCATGTCTGTACAAAATATGATTGGTGAAATTGATACGTTGTTTTTTGAACAAGTTTCTGTTCTTATGAAAATATGATTAATAGCGGATTTTGTATCTTTAGTTACTCTGGTTGGTTTGTTTATGTACGAGATAAAATCATTGGAACCTAGAATATTCAAGAAGTAGTTTGTTTCATTATTATGGATATTTAATAAATTTATGTTTATATCCCCTAGAAAAATTTCTTTGTTTTTTTTATTTGAGGTGGATAGGTAGTTTTCCAAGTCTTCAATATATTCACTACTGTTTGTCGCGGGAGGTCTGTAATATGCTCTTAGCCCTATTTTGTTCTGTTTTGATAAATGATTTGTGGTAAAAGTTGCTCTTAGGAAACGACTATCATTCATTTTCACTGTTGTTACATCTGCTGATATGTTGTGTTTTTAATGTAAATCATGGTCCCATTGCATTTATTCATAGTTGATTTGTTGTAATATTGGGTGAAGTTAGGAAACGAAAAGTTACTTACCGAATCAATTATTCTTGTTTCTGAAAGTACAATTATGTCCAGTGAGTATTTAGCCATTTGTATATATACAAGTAGTTCATCCATATGATTTCTTAGACTCTGTATGTTGAAATGTATCACTCCCAAAGTGTGATTTTCCTTATCCAATCTCATTCGAAAATAATCATGAAAATTATCAAATATTTCAGTCTCGATAGTTTGGTTAATCAATTCGTTGATGAATTCGAGCATTACTCTAAATTACAAACTGGAAAGGAGACGTGATGCCCCCTAAATAATACTTTTTATTCATATTCGCATACTATACATAAAATGTATCAGAACATAAAAATAGAGAAATGAATGTTATGGCATATTATTGAAAAACTATAAAAAAAAAAAGAAAGAAAAAAAAAATAGAACAATTTGCTCAATTGAAACAATTTGGAATTTAATTTTGAGTACATTTTTCTGTCCATTTTACCTCGTATCATTGTGATCTTATTGTCGGTGTTCAGGTATATTTTTCCTGACTCAGTCCATACTTGCTTCAGTCCGAATTTGGAGATTGTATCATTGAGGAGTTCGACCCTTGATTTGGTTAGATCCTCACGGATTATAATTCCTGTGCCCTTCAGAAGCTTCTTTTTAGAGTATATCTGTTGCTTGACCTCATCGTTCTTCAATTTGAGATAAATTCCTCTGGATTTGACGTCATTTCTTATCCCAATTCTATAGCAGATCATGATTTCATTCGTGGTAATCCCTAGGTTCATTTTATAGATTATCATGTTTATAATTTCCTCCCTTGTATTTTCTTTATTTTTTTCATTCATGTTGAAAATTCTTAAACAGTTTGAGCGACTCGCTTGATCCAATCTATCAATATTCTCCTTCATCTTTCCATTCTCAAGTTTTTCCTCTCTTAATGCTTTTCCCATGTTTGTATTTTATTTTCGTGTTGTTGATTTGTTGTCTTCACTTCCTCTTTCAGATCCGCCACTGAGATTTCCAGCAATGCTATATTATTTTCAATTGTTTTTATTACTGCACTGGCTACGTTGTTTGTGATCGTTTTTATGAGTAATTCTGAGTTCAGGCAATTACTTACTGCTTTGGTAACTGCGTTTTCGATTTCTTCCCGCACTTCTCGTGTTATTACCATTTTGTAAATTCAAACTCACTTGTTCTATATATGTTCGTCAGGCTTTCTGCAAAGTTTCGGAATTTCTGCGGCTGTTTTATTAAAGATATTTGATAGTGTTTGGGAGCTCACTTTTCTAGTTTCGAATTTTTGCTGAGTAGATGGCAACAGCAAAGAGCAACTCTCCTAAGAAATGTATTCGAATAATGTTCTGTACGCTCTGAAATCGTCAAAGATTTCAATCCACATAATTTATAGATTCCCACAATGAATCGGCAGACAGCGACAAACAGTACAGTTTTCTTCATTACTACTTACTACATCTATTCGAATCGAAGCTTCGGCTTTTCGCTCCTCTGTGTCGCCGTTACTGACGAATAGAGAGAGACTGTATTTTCCCAAGATTTTAGGTTTGATTTTTGTGGTATTTTATTTACCTTTGATACCACGAAAACAGGCACAGAAAATGTCATAAAAAGACAGTGTCGGCTTAGAATTTGCTTTTGGCATTTGGCTAGTTCAATTGTGCTGTTAGAAAGTCGAGAATTTCGTTTTCATTTCGAATTATACATTTATACAAAATGAAGTGCATGATTCTATTTTGTGAAACAGGAATGACACATTTTATGTAAGTACCCATGAAATATGGTATATAGAACAATATAATTTAAATTTATAGATGATATATGATTTCTGAGACACTTTATTTTTATTTTTTAGGATCACTCTTCGGAGGCACGACTCTTGGATGAGAGCTTTAGGAAGGGATCCCACTAAAGAGCAATTGAGTGACAAAAATTGTGTCTGCAGTGTGCACTTATTTAGGGAGGATGATAAGTTTGTGTAAAGAATAAAATCAGATTGAGACCTGATGCTATCCCTCAACTGAGTTTACGAAAACCCTATTTACCGTAAATCCAAACAATTTAGAGGAGTTTCAGGTGAGTTGATAGAGAGGGACATGAGAAGTTTGATAAAGCGAGTAGAGAACATATATAGAAACATTTTGAGTGGGTTCTTTATTCATCTTTGAAAAAAAATGTTCATCTTGTGAAAATAAATTACTTATACGTTGTGCTGATTAAATGCCAAAGTTTCTATAATTGCACACTTAAGTAGTTATTTGTATTGATTACATTTTTTAAAACCCATGTATTCATTTCAGGAGTAGAGGTTTTTCACATCCACATCAGCAAACAGCAGGAACGAAAACATTCGATCAGTTAAAAATGAATGAAAGGGATATCAGTTTGGTTCAATTTTACCAGCTGAAGGAAACCTTCTTTCAGAAATCTTCTACGAAAACAAAGAAAATATTCCCAGCGAGCACAAAAACATCTGAGAGATGTTAATAGTCCGAGATTTTAAGACATTGAACATCTACTGCGATGTTCTGTTCATACATGGATAGAACTTTTATAGAACAAAAAGAACTTGTCCTAAGTTTTTTTGATAGTGTTTTCATAGACACAACAGAACTTTCCCAAAACGTTTTGCGCACATTAAATCGCTGGAAATAAAACATTTTTTGGAACCACTTTCTAAAGCCTTTTGTTATTCATTTTGGCATTTGAAGGTGTCACATTTTATTTGAAATTGAGTTTTTTTTCAAGTTTTATACCACCAGGAATGCATCCCTCTAAATGGAGATAATTCTTGAAAAAACAAACTATACACCTTCTGAATGAAACTTTTTCATCAATTTGTTCTGTTAGAATGATAATGTTGATGTTGAAAATATTTTTTTATATCTTGTAAGGCTATTTATATTGCTTATTGAAATTGAGATTTCATCTCATGTAACTGATTTGATGTGAAATATACTAACCACCAATTTGAACATAATTGCAATATGATTAGATATTTTCTTATTTCTAATTTCAATTGTATCTCTAGGAAAGAAGATTCAGTTGAAATTACATTTAGAACTATGTTATGTCTAGAAAGAACATCCACACGTTAACATATCTTCAACTTCGCTGATACCTCTCAGAAGGCATACAAAGAAATGCCACAGAAGAACAAATACAATACTTCCAACATCCTTTAAAGTCCTCTTTGGAAAGTGCATATTGCGTCTCAAAAAACATGCCTTATGCCAACATTTTCAAAACATCCCAAAGCCTCCCAGGGATGTTTGTGCTCGCTGGGTTGTCACTAGGTACTTTTGTAACATGACCAATGGATGAAATTTCTTCTTAAGAAGAGGTAAGATACTAATTGGAATGTAATTACAAAAAACAGTAGTTAAAAAAATATACTTGAACAAAAATGCTTATTTTCAATTGTATAATAAAATCACTCCATCTCTTAACCTTCCCGAATGTGAACTTGTTTTTCAAAAATATTCCCATTTGATACACTCTGAAATTTAATATATCTTGCCCTACATTTGATGATCTTTATTTTGTGAATACTTGCTACATTTTGATTTTAGATCTCCATCAAGCACAATTACTTCCACTTCCACAAATTCTGATTTTTCCATTACTTCTGGATTGAAGCGAAAACTTCCAGGCATGATATCTTCAAACCATAGAGAAAATTTCAAAGGAGTAGTGAAAAAGTCAAGAAGAGATATTAAAAATATTTGTAACTACAGGTTGCTATTTACAGTGAAATGAATATGACTCAGTTTAGTTGGAGTACAGGCATTTGAAATGACCAAGCTATTTGTGGGTTGTCTTATCAGTTTTTAAGGCTATGATGTTGAACAATAAATTAACATTCAACCATAATTCAAAATATATCAATAACATATATCAAGATGTTCAAGAAAATAGCCATAAATATATATCTGCCAAACTTCAAAATAATCTAAATAAATGTGAACTCCTCTCCACAATCCTTCGGGATTCTGAAAGTTGAAAGCTAATATTAGAAGGTCAAAGAATAATTCAATAAGAAAATTATTGAACTATTCATGCATCAATTATCTATTGCATGTGCCCCACGTTTTTCGTTTTACAACTATTTTCATGATTATAAAAAATTCACTGTCACAAATTTTCAGGGCAATCTGTATGAGATTAGAAATCTGTATAGGGTTATAAATCTGTATGGGACAAGAAAAAAATATTGTATTCTTTTTAGTCCATTTTATAAACTTGGTATATTGAAAAAATGAATCTATATTTCTGGTTGACATTATTATTGAATTTTTTTTACAAATAGTTAATTTAGAGGTTGATCGATCTTGACCTTATTTGATACATGTATTGCATATGCCAAATATCTTTGCATCACATCAAAATAATGATTCACGTAGATATATAATCATTTACAATTTATGAAAATCTCTTCTGAACATTTTGTCCCATTGAGTATGTAATGAAAAGTATATGTTTATTGAATTCTTGATGGAAGACCACTCTTAGATCAAAATGAAAGTCATTAAGATTTTTTGTACATAGTTGAAGTTTTTCTTAAAAAATATCTGATTCAAATATATATATATATATATATATATATATATATATATATATATAAAATAACTATGAATTTGAAATAAACTTTGTAGAAAGGATATTCCTTGAGGTTGCAGTCAAAATAATGGTATGAGAAAAAAAAACTCTTTCTTATTTAGTCAAGCTTCTCTTTATTCAAAAAAACACAATTGTGAAATACGATTTTAAACAAATCTATAGAACTTACTAAGGTGAGGTTAAGTGAAGACAGCGAACTAATCACCATTTCGTGATTGAGGAACTTTTCAAAATCATATCACTATGAACCACTACTAGTAATATATATAAAAATTAAACAATGGCACTCGCACATATTGTTTTAGATACTTAATTTAAACACTTTAAAATTTGACAAGCACAATAATTACCACATGGTTGAAGCATGACTGAAAAAGGAAAATGGTGGATGACAAGTAATACATGACATGAAGTGTCAAGTGTCAAATGTCATCTGTCCAAAAATGAACAGTCAAGGGAGAACCATGTGTTTTGTCCACAAGACAAAAGGAATAGTACCAATCTATATGACAAAAATTGTTAAATGAGAGAAAAAATCAAAAAATACTAAGCAGTTTTTAAATTCAATTGGAATCAAGTTTCAACAAGTAATTGTAAATGACACTAAGGTTGGAAATATCAGATCGTTTATTCATGCTGTTTGGTTCATTTTTTATGAAAACCATTTCTAGGAAATTCCTTTTGTGGAAGTTATTCTCTACTGCTAAAATGGAAGGGTTGTTGAAATTAAAAATTATTAATGTTCAGCTAATGCACAA
>JAFIRS010007447.1:0-25043 GCA_018342105.1 Gonioctena quinquepunctata | reverse complement strand
CGTCCATAATTTCCAGACGGTGCTCGAACCTGGAGAAACAATATGTATTGACGAATCACTGATACCATTCCGTGGCCAAATCGTTATGCGTCAATATCTAAAAGGAAAACGTCATAAGTATGGCATCAAAATATTCAAGCTATGTTGTAATGGAGGCTATACTTATAACATAGATATTTATGCCGGCAAGAATCTTGACCCAAACCAAACGACTCACCCAGAGTAGTAATGAAACTAGCTGAGCCATTGCTTGATTGCTCGATTGCTTGATTGCGGAAGAAATTGAAAGCAAGCTGGCGCTTGATAAATTTCGAAAGGAACAATTCTAAGTGTAAATGCGACACTTCAACGGACAAACTATCGTCTGATGATTTCGTTGAATCTTTTTCCAACGTGGCCGAAGATATAATCAAATCTTTACCACATGTACCCACCACAACATTCCTCAATTACAAAAATTTTCCTGCTCCATCTTCCTCATTTTTCATGCAGCCTGTAACAATTTCTGATGTCAGAGAAGCTATCTTATCTCTGAAAAACTCAAGATGCCTAGATATCCATGAACTTAGTAGCAGAATCTTAAAAGAAACTATTGATACAATTGCAGAGCCTCTAACAAACCTAATTAATCAAATTTTCGAAACTGGTAAATTTCCAGATATTTTCGAATATTCCAAAATCATTCCGCTTTTCAAAAAAGGGAATAGGGATGAAACTGATAATTATAGACCCATTTCTATCATCAGTATTTTTTCGAAACTGATTGAAATTATCTTAAAGCAAAGATTATCCAAGTACTTCGAAGACAGCAAGTTTTTTAGTAATGAACAATTTGGCTTTCGAAAAAATCATTCAACAACAAGTGCAACAATGAGGGTTGAGCAAATAGTTGCGGGTCTTGAACAGGAAATCATGTGGGTATTACTCTCTGCGATTTATCTAAAGCTTTTGATTGTGTTTCCCATGAAATCCTTCTTGAAAAACTCAGCTACTACGGAATCAAGAGGTATCACTCTCACACTTATTGAATCGTATTTGACAAATCTTTTCCAAGCTGTATTTTTCAATAACGAATTGTCCAGTTTTAGAGACGTTAAATTTGGTGTCCCACAGGGTTCGGTCCTGGGCCCACTGTTGTTTGTAATTTATATTAATGATCTTCCTTCCTTCTTGGCCCCAAACGAAAGTGTTCTATATGCAGATGACACTACTTTAATTTATTCTCATGAGGAATAGAAACCGTATCGGAAGAAATTGAAGAGAAAGCTGAACAGTGGTTCATAGCTAACAAGCTGAAATTAAACAACAATAAATCACAAAACTTGATAATCTCTACCAGGAAACCCATCCCAGAGGATAAAAATGTGAAGCTACTAGGATTCATTTTGGACGATAAGCTATTAGAATTCTGTGCAATGCAAAATATAGAGAAACCTGCCGACCACTGTTTAAAAATTTAAAAATCATGACTCTTCCTTCCATTTACATTTTGAATACTTTGATAGAAATTCACAAAAGAATTCCCACATTAATAACACAATCAGACATTCACCAACACAACACCAGAGGTGCAGATATAATAAGAGGACCTAGACATAGGCTCAGTAAATCCCAAAATAATTCACTGAATTTGAACGTCTACAACATTCTTCCAGGGGAAGTTAGAAAATTAGGAACATTTGCTTTCAATAAAACAATAAAATTATTTTTGCTCGAAAACCCCTTCTACTCTCTTGAGAAATATGTTAAATGTGTAAGGCAAGGTGTAACTATGCTCAGGGAATCATGACTTGTCAATAACTTGTCAATAACTTGTCAATAACTTGTCAATAACTTTTCAATTATTTTAAATAATTGATGATATGATTGATCGACTTATGCTCAAGTTCTTGTATGTGATGTCTATTATGTCTGGAATAACATATTAATGTATTACTCTATTATATTCATTTTATTTTATTTATTTATTTACACATATTTTGACAAAAACTTTTTTACTACTTGTGAACTACAATATTACTATTTTTGTAACTGTGACCTGTCATAAATGTATTTTGTGTACATAGCATGATTAATAAAGTATCTATCTATCTATCTATCTATGGTTACGGATAATTGGTACACAAGTGTATCATTAGCAGTACAGTTGTTGGTTACAAAAACACATCTAATTGGCACCTTGAGGAAGAACCGCAAATGAAATCCGCCCGAAGTGATTCGAAAAAAACTTAAGCCTGGAGAATACATTGCACAAGAAAATCGTAAGGGAATAACTGTTCTTTCCTGGAGAGACAAGCGCTACGTCCTGATGCTCTCTACAAAGCACTCAGATTCTCAAATCGAAATGTGAAATCGTCGGAGACAAACAAAGAAAAAACTGGAAGTGATACTTGCCTACAATCAAGGAAAATCACCTGTTGATCAGTCAGATCAAATGACAGCATATCAATCACCACTTAGAAAAACTATCAAGTGGTACCGACAACTGGCGTTTGAGATCTTGCTAAATACTGCTATGGTAAATGCTTGGTTGAGACAAAGAAGTCAAACAGGTGGATACAGGTATTCTGGATTTTCGTAAATCAGTTGCCTATGGTTTATGTGAAGCATGCCCTCCTACAAAATTTGAAGCTGTCACGCATAATAGAAATGGTCATTCACGACATGAGCTATCAGAAAAAGATATCCTAAAACGCAAACCATGTCAGATGTGTACCGAGAAGGCGAAAAAAGAACATGGCTGGCGTATAGCAAGGAACTTGAAGAGGATTCGTACCTACTGTAAAGGATGTGAAGGAGAGTCTCATCTGTGCATTAACTGTTTCAACAAAAAACATCGCTATGGCGCGGAGTAAAATAGGTATTGTGGTATTCAGGATATACTGTTGGAAGAATCTCCAAAAGAAAATTTGTAGGACTTAAATGTAGAGTTTGTTTTTTTTCAAATTTGAAAATATTTCGTTTATTTTTCAATAAATTTGCGAATTTGTTAAACGTTTCACAATAATAAAGACTGCCTATTACGAGTATTTATGTTTTTCATACTTCATTTGCTATTTCTTTGTTGATAAATTTGTGAGCAAGAAACTGGCACTGCACAGGGTTTCTTCCAGGCCGGCTCGATCACTTTGCACAGTCAAAACCATCAGATGCCGAGCGTCTGGCCTGTGGGATGCGACAAATTGACCCGGTCATATTGACCGAGCCGGCGTGGAGAGCAATACATTTTTCTCGGTCATATAGACCGCGCCGGCTTTGCGGAAAAATATTTTCTCAGTCACATTGACCGAGCCGGCAGTCAACGTGTTAATCTTATTATAACTTCATTATTCAAATGGTTGACTGCATGTTTATCATTTGTTCAATTTATTAATCTAATGTCAACTAACTGTCATATAAAAAATATGTGTCATGTCAATTATTTGTATGTTCATCAAAAATATACCAAGTACAAGTTATTCTGTATAGATAACTAAAAGTATTTGTCCATTGGAATATATAAAACCAACAGCTTCTGTAGATATAAAGTTGTAGCTCTAAGATCGAGACCATAAAATATGCACTTCAAGTACGTGCCGAGAGTGTTAAGGTGCATTTAGTCAACATAAACGTAACTTTAGCACAAGCATTGTCATAAACATAAGCGTAAAAATAATTATGTATAAAACCTATTTTATACAAGTTTAAACTGGGTAGGTATATAATTACCAACATTCAAGACTTACTTCTTAAAGCAAACTCACGAGTTGGAGAAAACTTTAATTCCCTGGGGCTTCTCCCCATAACCTCGAATTTGCTTGAATTTGGATCATAAAATTTTTCGTTACCATTCGTCTCCAGGCCCTCATAAAACACTCCATATTCTTCACTATACGATTTGAATTCGATGGCCTCTTCCTTTATCCCTCCATTCGAAATATCATGAATGTCAACAAAATTAGTCCCGCTCGCGATTTGTTCCATTTTACCTTCTTCAAAATCCATTATTGAATGTTCTGCTACACATTTGTAGTGTTCTGAACCCATTATGATATCAATAAGATGTCTAAAAACGATAATTAAAAAGATTTACTCCAATTCATGTTTTCAAGATAGTTAAAGAGAAATGGTGCATGGCGCTACAAGCTACAACCTACAACCCTACAATCACTACTCACTACAATCATCAACCAACTAATAGGTAATAGGATAATAGGAAATAGGATAGGCCTTCTCATTTCTCATTTGAGTGCTTTCCACTAAGCGCTCACAACGATCACGCTCACGACCGCGGTTTTTCCCTTTCCACTTGCTCGACAATCGAAAACTCAAGTGGAATGGACTGGAGCGTTTACCGTTCATGTAAACATTACAAATGGCGAGCTCGAAAATAAGTCAGAATCCTGAAGAGGTTACGTTTTAATTTATTTATATTTTAATAATTTACGTTTAAATATAATCAAAATGTCTTTTATGGCGACAGTTGGATATTTGTTGATGCAGCGCAATAATGCTTCAGAAACTACTTCTAGTTCCGATGAGAGTGGAATGCAATTTTACAAAATCGCGTTCGTGAAAAGTGAAAACTTAGGCCATGTATTATTAATTATGAAAGTGTAATGGATCGTTATTCAGATGAAGAATATTTACTTGTGGTCGCACGTTGAGCATCTGCGGGAGAAACATAAGTTTCCACTTAAATATTTCTCTCCGAGTCATACAAGGTAATTTTTTTGTCGCCATCTTTAACTTTTAAAAATTGCGCCGAATTTCTCAAAGCGTCCACTTCGACCCAGTTCTTCAGATGGGTCGTTGTGGGCTCGGCGTGAGCGAAAATAGTGACGTCATTAGTGACGTTTTCGCCACGACCATAACGACCGTGGTGATCATGTGGAACGGGAATTCAAAATAAGGGATACTCCCTCTGGTGTCGATTTTGGAAACTATACATACTTACATTCTTTACTTTTCCAAACATTAATGTTTATAATATGATTTTAGCCATTGTATACCTAAAACTTGTCGAATCTCTTGTGATTGTTGATATTTAATGAAATTCTTGTTTACCTGTTGACTATTGTTTGTCCTCGAGTAAAAAATGAGTGATTCAAGTTCAAATCTTTATTGTTGTGCACCTCAATGTGACTCTTGGGCAAAACGATCCCGTTGTACTGGAATAAGTTTTCATCATTTTCCATGAGAAAATGAACGTAACGTTCTGGTGCAGACTAATCTACGATTGAGCGAGTTTATAGACAAACGAAGACAGAAGAAGAATCCAGTACCTTCCCAAAATCCTCCTGTATCGTCTGTGGCCAAGATAAAAGTGAAAAAGAGAACCTTCAAAGAGAGTTGTGAGGATATAAAAAAGAGTTAAGAAAAGAAAAAAGAGATATTATTCAACATACCGGAAATTATTCATACAGTATGGAAAAAGAGTGACTATATATGTATATCTAGGTGATAAGGACACATTGTTTACTTTTCGAAACATTAATGTTTATATGATTTTAGCCATTGCCCAGCAAACATGTTACGCGTGGGCCTCTAGAGGCACTTTAAAAACAGCCGACAGACAACATAAGCGGGCCATAATCATGATACGTCCTCGGCCCGGCTAGCCCGTCTCCAGACGGCCTTCAGTAGGCCTCCAGACTACCACCCGCTTTATTACATAGCGGGACTTCAGCGGATAGACAGAGTTAAGATGAACTGATATTTCATGGTACAGATTATGGTGCGATTGCGGGTATCCTACTAATCAACCGCGTCATTCCACTGTTGGGATTTCATCAAGGATCTATGCAAATATACAGGGGCGTCCAATTCAAAATGCAGTATATGGAAGTATAGGGTATCTTGGAAGGCAATGAGCATAAAGACGGTTTCAATGAAAACAAAATGGCCCATATAAGCGCCTAAGAACAATCTAGCATTATATCTCCGAAAACAGTGAAACTTCAATGAAGATTGGTCATTACTGTACACAATGAATTCATCAAACATTCAGAATCGACTGATTCATAGACTAGATATATACAATTCACTGTTTTCACTCACTGAAGCCACTAATTGTAGAGGATTTCTGAAACTGTAGAGCCAGATTGTTCCTTTTCACCTAAACAGACAACTTTTTCTCCATTTCAACCATTTTTATTGTATCTCAAATGGTTTCCGAAATACTCATCCATATTTCCCAAATATTGCATTTTAAACTGGCCTGGAAAAAAATGTCACCGAATAGATAGAATGACAACACACAAATCTGAAAAAATTCTCACCACTGATTATTTTTCATGACTATATACAATGACCAGACAAAATAGAAAATACCCGATTTGACATCCTACACGAAATCAGCAGTAGGGCCAACTGCGAACGTGATATTCAGTAATGCCAATGTTGCAGTTTCATTACAGAGGTCACAGCGGTGCGGCGCGTAATGCTACATACTGTGTCAAAACGACATCGGTGCGATTATCGCAAATCTTAACGGGTAATTTCTGGATAAATTCAAAACATCCATAATAAATATGCGTATGTTCAGCCAAAGCGGCAAAACTGATATCATTCCTATTATTTACCGACATCGGTGTGCCGCTACCGACATCTTACCGCAGTTAACAGCAACGGTCTATTTAACGCTCATTCATGTTTGCTGGGTGTACACTTAAAACTTGTCGAATCTCTTGTGATTGTTGACATTCAATGAAATTCTGGTTTACCTGGTGAATATTCTGTTGACCATTGTACGTCCTCGAGTGAAAAAATGAGTGATTCTACGCCAACTAGGAGCAGCACTGTTAATTTGAACGCAACACCGAATCGTTAAGAGACATCCTCAGCCCAGCTACGAAATTTATAATTTAATTGCCACTATTCAATTAAAAATATCTGCCCTGGCTGAGAATCGAACCCAGCACCTTTCGCTCCTGAGTCGGATGCTAAACCACTGCGCCATCCCCCCCATATTCCATCGTTACATTGGAGAACAATTATAGTGGCTAAATCACTGAGTATCCCCAATAAAAAGAATGCATCCGGCTTTGGCAGCTGGCTTTGGCAGCCAACTTCACATTGCTTTGACGTTAAGGCTTTCTCATTCTAGAATATTTTTTTGTGCGAATGCCTCAATTTCCGCCATATTCTTCAGATACTTTATACAAGTATAACCTCAGATCAAATTAAATAAATAATGAGCTCTCCAACTTCCAGGCAGGAAAGGGCCCAAGGACAGGAGAAGTGATCTGAGTGTATAACCCGTGAATACGAAGGTTAAAATATATTTAAAAAAACGTCTTCCTACGATCAGTTCTATGGTTTTGATTGTTTCATTGTTAGAAAACTACTGGGAATGGAATGACTAGACAGAGCGGTAAAATAAAACAACTGTTAACTGTTACATTCGAGCAACAGCAAACGACTAAGGGTGGGTATTATAAAACTATTTCGACAGATAACTAGAAGTTAACTTGTGGATGACGTCACATGTTATAGTTAACTTCAAAATGTAGCAGTTAACTTTATTGGGTGGAACGGGTATCGGTTAAAGTTAACTTTGTAGAAAATGGTGGTTTTTGATTCTCGACAATTCTCCTGCTCCTGTCAATATTGCATATGAGTCATATAACCTCAATTTTATTGTTTGATTTGTTTCGCAAATGTTAGCAACGATATCACGTTATTTTGAGGAACTTTAACCGATGATAGAAGATGCTTGAATATTGTTGAAGCCCTCGGCGACAAAGGATTTGATCAGTTGAATTTACTGTGGAACAGACGAATTTAAAACCGATTTCGACCATCAAGAGTCTGTACGCTTGTTAATGGGGATTGAACAAATTTCAAGACCAACTAATAGGTCAAGCATTTCTAGTACCTATTTTATATTGTAAATTAAAATGTTTATTTTTGAAATCATCCTCTATCGCCAGAACACAAGTGTTGATTACACTCAGATTTTATGAACTGGTTCATTCTTGGTAGTTGCTGGAGATTTTGGGTATTCACAAGTCAACTGCTAGCATGTTATTAGAAAGGTCACAGGGAAATTGCATTGTTATCGTCGAATGTTCAAATTAAAATAAAACTAACAAAAACAGTTTTTTTATTTCATTTAAAACAAACAAGATGGTGTGAAAATGTGTCCTTATCGCCTAGATAAACATATAGTCTTTTTCCATACTGTATGAATAATCTTCGGTATGTCGAATAATATCTCTCTTTTCTCTTCTTAAGTCTCTTTTTTTTTCTTCTCAACTCTCTTCGAAGGTTCTATTTTTCACTTTTTTTCTTGGCCACACACACAATAGTCAACAGAATATTCACCAGGTAAACCAGAATTTCATTGAATGACAACAATCACAAGAGATTCGACAAGTTTTAAGTGTACAATGGCTAAAATCATATAAACATTAATGTTTCGAAAAGTAAACAATGTGTCATCACCTAGATATACATTTATAGCCACCCTTTTTCCATACTGTATGAATAATGTTCGGTATGTTGAATAATATATCTCTTTTTTCTCTTCTTAACTCTATTTTTTTTCCTCACAACTCTATTTGATGGTTCTCTTTTTCATTTTTATCTTGCCTACAGACGATACAGGAGGATTTTGGGAAGGGACTGGATTCTTCTTCAAGAGCCCATCGTCTGTCTAAAAACTCGCTCAATCCTAGATCAGTCTGCACCAGAACGTTACGTTAATTTTCTCATGGAAAATGATGAAAACTTATTCCAGTTCAACGGGATCGTTTTGCCGAGAGAAAAATTGTAGGTTACCTTTTTGCTTTCTTCTTTTTATTTAAAAAATGATACCTTTATAAAACTGACATTTTGAAGTTCAAGTTAACTTGACTGATAAAATTAAAGTTAACTTCAAAACATATTTATAATACCGGCCCTAAATGATAAATCTGTTACAATTCTGTTACATAATTCTGTTACATCTTTTGAAAATTTTCTATTACGAATAAGAACCCCAGAGGAACAACACTGAACGGAACAACCGCCTTGGATTTTAATTCTACGTAAATATATATATATATATATATATATATATATATATATATATATATATATATATATATATATATATATATATATATATATATATATATATATATATATATATATATATACCAGATAACTCAAGTATCAAGAAGTTGCTTAGAACACATATTTATAAGAAAAAATTTTACCCCAGTTCATAGAGTTTATGTAGAAGTCTTCGTAATCTATTAGTTAGATTGGTAATATGTTGATTCCATTTAAGATTTATATATATATAGTAATTCCAAGATATTTAGTGGATTCAGATTCTTCTTTTTCAAAGTTGATATTTGGAATTTGAAGGGTATTTTAGCTGGGCCTACTGGAATTTGACATTGAAAAAGCAATATATGTTGATTTTTTGACATTTAGTGATAGGCTGTTATGATCAAGCCAATTTTTCACATTGATGATGCCATTTTCAGTTTTACTTTTGACTTGGTTCCAAGTTGTATCATCAAATATGAGAATGGTATCGTCGGAATAGGATATTATATTTCCATCAATAGAAGACTCCAACATTGAGTTGAGATATGTGATAAATAGAATTAGCCCTAGAATGGTTCCTTTGGGTCATCCAATTTGGATAAGTTCGTGATCACTAATTTCATTGCCCTAGAATGGTTCCTTTGGGTCATCCAATTTGGACGAGTTCGTGATCACTAATTTCATTGCTTATTTTTACCTATTGCTGCCTATCAGTCAAGTAACTTTCGAAGATTTTCAACACAATAACACGAATACTATAGTACTGAAGTACATCAAGTAGTCTCTTGTGTGGTACTGTGTTGAAGGCCGTCGCGAGGTCAAGGAATACACCTATGCATTTCTTGTTATTGTCTAGGTTTTTTTTATGCTATCAAACATGGCATCAGTAGTACTGATTCCTTGGTGGAACCCATATTGCTTGTCATTAAGAATTTTATTGCTAGTGAGATATTCATACAACCTGCTTTTAATTTTTTTTTGAGAAAGTTCTTATTAGGCTATAGTTAATAATATTACTTTTATCACCTTATTTGAAGATAGGTAAAACAATAGTTTTTTTTTAAATCAGCTGGGATATCACCACATGAGAACATTGTATTGATTACATGGGTTCTAGAATATATTCGTGGCAGCTTTTTATGAGCTTGGTATTAACTCCATCAAAACCAGGTGAACTACATTTTTCAATGATTTAATGTCTGATCATTTAATTTTTTTGTACTAAATTGAGAAATATAGATTTTTTTTATATTTGGATAACTATTTTTTACATTTAATGTTGATTTTTCAATATTTTCTGCCATTTTGATGCCTACATTTACATGGTATTTATTACAATAATTAGCCACATCTTTATCATTCTTAAATTGTTTTCCTTTCTCATTATTTATACCTATATTATCATTTGATTTCAATTTGGTATATTTAGTAGCCTCATTAATTGTTTCATATATCTTTCTCATATTATGATTGTTATCCGTAATCTTTTCAGAGTAATATTTCGTTTTTTCTTTCGTTATAATTTTATTCAAACTATTTCTATAATTTTTGTAGTCAGTGAAGAGGTGGCTGGATTTTGTCTGTTTTTGATGAATTTTTTTTAGATAATGTCTTTGTTTGATAGATGTTATAATACCATTGGATATCCAAGGTTTTATTTTGTTAGGTTCTTTTACTTTGAATTTGTTAGTGGTTTTACAAATATTATATACAGAGTAAAATTTATCACTAAAGCATTTCCAGGCTTTATTGTGATCTTGGCATAAAAGGATATCATCCCATTTTACTTTTTTAATTAGACTGTTAAACTTATTTTCGTCAAAAGATGTTACATATTTATACAAAAGTTTTTGAGAAACTACTAGTTTTGGCTTCATCCTTAGTAATGGGTAGATATATGGGATGGTGATTAGTGATTTTATGGTTTATAAAGCACTAATTGAATCAACTATAAAATATGGGGTGGGCTCTATAACAATGCATTGGGCCTTCTCAATGTCATACAAAATTATCTATTGAAAATAATATTTCGTAAAGGTAAACTACATCCAACTGAAGAATTATATAACAATATTGAAACTCCCAATGTCAGGATGCTTTACTTCCACAATAACTGTACCTTTTTATACAAACACCAAGAAATGAACACTTTTGTCTCTCATACGTACAATACCAGACAAGTTACAAGTAAACAATTATCAGTGCCATTCTATCGTAAAGACTCTAATCAAAGGTTTGCTAGAAGTCTTGCTCCAAAAATATTGAATATTTTGCTACCAAAAATAAGAAACATAGTAAACTATAAATTGTTTTCCAAAGAATGTAATGTAAGATCCATATCACAAAAAACTACTCACAATATACAAACATCGTTTAATTATAACCTACCTAAATTGATCTCCACTACAGATTGTTCACCAGCTTTACAGCACAGCACTATGTTGTAGTAGCTCAATTATTTTTACTTCTAGATTAAATAATACAATAATATTTAACTGTATTAAAAACTATATTAATTAATTATTTAGTGCTTATATGTATATAAAGCTAATAATATAATAGAGAGGTAAGGGTTATAACATATGTATGGCTTATTTAAGATAGTTGGGGTTATGCCCTTGTTTTTTACCAATTAAAATTGAGACTAACTACTTTTACTGTAATTTTTGTACTCTTTATCTGTAATGGATATGTTGTAATGTCCAAACAGAGGCAATGTGGTGAAATTTTATCCCCCTGGGGCAAGAACAAGTGGCAGGGGTATTTTTTTTTTTTTTTTTATGTTCTGGTTCCCACGAAAAGGGATATCCTGTAATGTTCAGAGAACATCGTGGGAACCTAGGGAAAGAAGGTAGGGTTGGTGTTCTTCTTAAATTTCGAAGGTTGTTGCCTCGGGGAACACCTCCCTAGGCAATGAGTTCCAAAGCCTCGCTGTTCGTTGGATGAACGAGTCTTTGGAAAGTGATGTTCTGCAGGTCTCCAAAGTGACCACGAAGGGGTGTGATGACTGAACTTGACGGGTTAATCTCGAAGAGACTGCCAAAGCAGGAACGATTGTTGATATTTCAGAAGAGCATCGCCCATGAAAATATCTATAAAATAGAGACAAATCGCCAACTTTTCTACGGTGTTCCAGACAAGTGAGCGAGTTTGTAAGCGAGGCATCACCGACGAGACGAATTGCCCTTTTTTGGACAGAATCCAATAGCCTCAGGATATGTTTAGGTGCCGCACTCCAAATATGGGAACAGTATTCCAGGACAGGTCGGATCTGTGCCTTATAGATCATAAGCAGCTGACTGGGGGTGAAATAGCTCTTGGCACGAAACAGAAAACCAAGTTTTTGGGATGCACTTTTGGCAATGGACCTCACGTGATTTTCCCAGGAAAGGTTATTGCTGATAGTAATACCAAGCATCGATATGGATGGCTTCAGTGGTATGGTTACTCCTGACAAAATTATGTTAGGCACAGTGAGATCGGCTTTTCTAGAAAAAAGACATGCTTGTGTTTTGTTTGCATTGAATTCTACCAAGTTATTAGATCCCCACTCGAGAATTGTTGCTAAGTCCATATTTATATTATTAACATTTCTTCCTCGTTCATTTCTGGTTTCACGGGCTGATATAGGGGCCCTGGAAGAGAAAGCGGTATGGAGGGTACTATCATCGGCAAAGCTGTGTACTGGACATGAAGTTGCTTTCAACAGGTCGTTGATGTGAAGTAGAAATAGTGTTGGTGCGAGAATGGATCCTTGCGGAACACCAGCATTTATGAGTTGAGTGTCAGATGAAACTCCATCGACCACTACATGGAGAGACCTGTTTGAGAGAAAACTAGCAAGCAGAGAACACAGCTGAGGGGGCAAGCCATAAGACGGAAGCTTGGCGAGGAGTCCCTGGTGCCAAACTCGATCGAACGCCTTGGAGATATCTAATGCCACAGCTAAAGTTTCTCCATACTTTTCAATAGATAGCTGCCATATATGTGAGACGTAAGCGAGCAGGTCACCAGTTGATCTCTGATGGCGAAAGCCATATTGCCTATCGTTGACAATTCCTGAGTCTTCCAGATATTTCATGAGCTCGATGTTGATGGCTTTTTCCATGACCTTTGAAATAATAGATAGCAGTGCGATAGGTCTGTAGTTGCTAGGTAGGGCCTTTTGCCTTTTAGGGACTGGCTGTACTCTTGCAATTTTCCAATTGGACGGAAATACCCCAAATTGTAAGAGTGGTTGAACAACTTGCAAAGAACAGGTGTTAGTTCAGGGGCACATTTCTTGAGAACAATCGGCGGATTCCGTCAGATCCACAGGCTTTGTTGGTGTTGAAACCCAGCAAAATCTTTCTGATAGTACGTTGGCGAAAGGTGATCTCGGGCATGTGACTGTCAATAGGTGTAATGTTCGGGGTTGTTTTCCCGATGAATCCAGAGTGGAATTTCCAGCAAATAGGTGCGCAAAGATATTGGCTTTTCCTGGGCAGTCGTTGCTAGTGTTCCATCTTCTTTGGTTAGGGAGGAAATGAGCTGGAAGTGAAGTTTCTTCCCAAGCTTTGCTGAAAGACCAAAATGAACGGGATCCGTTAGGACATTCAGCAAGTTTTGATCTTATTCTGGCTTTGTGGGCATCTTTTGAGCATTCTATTGTCTCTTTACATATGCCTCTAGCCTCGACATATGCTGCTCTGGTCTCAGGGCCCGGATTTTTCAGCCATCGATGGTATGCTGCCTGTTTGAAGCCACAGCTCTAGAGCAGTTTCTGTTAAACCAGGTCTTATCGGATGATGTTCTTCTTTCGGTATTCGGTATGTAAGTTTGCATCCCCAACATGATGATTTCAGAAATTGTCTCAGCACATCGTGTTGGATCTACTGAAGAGAAACAAACTCTCTTCCATGGAAACGCTGAGAAAAACATACGAAGACCTTCCCAGTCGCCGAATTGTAATGCCACATGAGACGGGGTGGTATTGTGCAGCTCGATGGTAAATGGAAAGAACATGTTGTGGAGATGAGGGTGTGGTCAGAGTTTCCAAGTGGGGCACAAACTTCTATTCTATACAGGTCAGGATTGGTGGTGAGGAAAGATCTAGTGTATTGGCAGACTGGTTGTTGACATCAGGGATGCGGGTTGGTAGTTCGACCAGTTGTTCTAGACCATGAGTGATGGCGAAGGCCTCGGCTTGACGACCCGCATCATCTGTTTTGTTAGAAATTTGAGCCAGGCAGCGTTATGTACATTAAAGTCTCCCATGATTATGGTTTCAGCTGTTGGATGGTTCTCCTGAATGTAGTCCAGTTTGAGTGATAAAAACTCAAAGAGGTCGTTATATGAAGGTTCATTAGGTGATAGGTAAAGGCAGCAGAGGAACTTAGTCAGTTTGGTATCAGATAGCTTGAACCACATCACATCAAAGTCTTTCGGTTCCAAACTCTCTTCACGCTGGCATGAAAGGTTAGCCTTGGCGTAAAGGCAGACTCCACCTTTGAACCTGAATCGAGAATGGAGTTCGTAACCAGGACAAAGCATATGGACCTTGTTGGTGGACGAGTTTACTTGTGTTTCTGTTAGAGCCAGAATATCCGGTTTTTCCGTCTGTAGGTGATGGTGGACGTCATTGATGTTCTTGTTGAGTCCGCGGATGTTGCAAAAATTAATTTTTAATGTTGAGTCCCCTCGAGTACCTCTCGCCCGGAAATCCGAATGGAGAGGTATTTTGCTTCCGGAGTGTTTTACTCTAGGAGACTTCATCATTATTACTATTAGAATGCACCTGAAAATAAAGGAGGAATTGGGGAAAAGGAAAGAGGGAGACCGGAAAGTATCGACCGAACACTGAAACATGGAATGGTCCATTTCACAGCACACAAAGTCGATATGGTGGTATTTCACCGGGCGATGAGACCATCTTCCACCTACGGTTATCCTTTAAGTCGCCTCTTACGACAGGCAGGATTTACCATGGGGCTATTCTAAAGCCGACCCCATACGACTATTTAACATGCATTCGCATATTCGATGGAAAGGTTCCTAAGCTCCTACCTTTTATGACGTTAGACTTAGGTAATCCATTGCTACATGATGCCGTATCTAGCGTAGCATACATGATTTGAGGTTTGAGCCAATAAAAACATTTTAAATATTCGAGTGCTGCATAAAAGTTGTGTTAAAATAATGTGTGGTCTGAATATAATAAATGAAAATCTCGTGAAGTGTTGCGAGGGCGAATACAACAACAATGATAATCGAAAATTCGAAATAATGGAACTATTAGCTGAAGTTCAAGATAAAAACAATATCCTTGCTATCAATAATGGTCTGCTCTTGGACAAAATCAAAACATTGGAAACGGATAAAGACATCGCAATAAACGCAAAGCAAACAAAACCACATTCATTTGGATCACAATCCGCTCCTAGCCACTCAAAGGTGGCGACATCTGTGGACGGAAAAATACTAACGCCCGTCTCAAATACTGGTAAACTTATATCCCGTAAACAGGTGGCGCATCAACAAAAGCAGAATTCTATACCGACAGAGACATCAGTGGCAGATGACAATCATGGGGGTGAAGACAACAAAGAACTTGGTGAAAGCCAAAATAAACATGAATGAGTTGATGAAGACGATAAAATACAAGTGTACTCGAACGGCTGGAGAGAAGCAAAAACCAAAAGGAAACTAGTAAGGAGGAAGGGGGAAGGAAGCTGACAATCCTGAGGGAAGTTTCAAAGGCGATAATCCAAAGGTCTGGTTGTACCTGCACAGAGTCAAGCCAGAAGTCTCTGAAGAGGACATACTGGAATATCTGAAGCATAAAATCGATGATGAGGATGAATTTATTGTGAAGCAACTGGAAACATCACAGAGAAGGAGGCTCAAAGAATTCATGGTTGCTGCGGACAAATAAAAAATGTTTTATGACTAAAATATCATCAGAAGCTTTTATTTAACTTGCTTCGTTGTCTGCCCCAATCTCTGTCTTCCACAAATTCTGCCATAATTTTTTTTAGATTAGTTCTAATGAGCTTTGAAATTTGCATTATGGCATTTTTATCTAAAAAAAGGTGGCAACTCCAAAATGGCGGACGAGTTTTTCGATTTATGGTCCTAGTTTTTAGGTTCGGAGATCATGATTTTTTTGCTTAAAATTCAAGTTCTATGGCTGATCCAAAATGGCGGACGATTTTTGGTCCAATCCCATTCAAAATTTGTAAGTAGTAGCTTTTGGATACGGAGATCATATTTTTTTGTAAAAATTCAAGAATTCAATATGGCGAATCCAAAATAGCGGGCGAATTTTTTTATTGTTGGTCCGATCCATTCAATATTGGATTTCTAGTTATAATTCCAGAATTCTCAAGGTTTTGTGATTTTTAGTTCGAATATATTGGAAATTTGTAGCTGGAGTTTCGTAGGCGCGGATTACAAATTATTCATGAATGAATAAAAAGAATTATATTAAATAAATACAAATAAAAAACTTTCTAGAATCAAGCTTTTATTCAAATGCACCAAGGAAAAAAAAAATCTATAGGTATGTGACGTAGTTTGTTCTAGGAGTAACAGACTAAAAAACTTCCTGCGCAATATTTTCAATTTGAATTCAAATTAGGTAAGCGGCAAGCTTTTGACACTGACACTGAAGCTACGTCATGCATCTGAATTTTTTTTCTTTTTCAGTGCTACAGAATGATAGCTTGTTTTGAAATGTGTTTTATTTATGTATTCGAAGTGTCCATTCGGAGCGTGATGAATCAAAGTTATATGTAAAGTAGATTCTTAAATAAGAGAATTGGGAATTACGTTATACTGAGGCAAATAAGAGAAATTAAACCTGAGGGATTATAATATCCATTATAAAATGAAACATACTGGAACATTTATTGAAGGAATTCAAAGTGTTTCGGGTGACCACAAGAGATTGTATTGTACAGGGAGTTTCCTAAGTACGTGGAGAAAACTCAGTGAGTGATCCTTGTGATATTTTATAGAAAAAAGTTCCAATAAACATGGGCTTGAAACTTCTTAGTTTCTGAGACAGTTGAATGTTTAACTGAAAATATACATTTTTTCCGATATCTCAGAAACTACTCAATACTTTCATTTTTTTTTATATTATGTTTTGGTGATATTTTGTTCCTAACTAACAATCACAAATCATAGTCAGTAGGGTCGAAACCAAAATACTCGATAAAATTTGATAAAATCTAAAAAAAACATGAAATTTGGAAACATTTTGTAAGCTTATTCAAATTCAAACGAAAAAGGGCACTTATTTTTCGCTAAAACTCACCGGTTGGTTAGCAAAATGTGTAAATACAATTTCATACACAGAATTTTTTGAAAGTTGAATAATCTGGAAAAAATCTACGGATGTTTCTTGTTGTTATGCGGCATTGTAAGAATAATACTGTATATGAAGATTTATTATGAAATGATCAGTTCAAGAAACAATGAGATTTTGAATATTATGAAAAAATTTATAAAATATCAGAGTGGACATCAACAAGCAACATCCTGTTATTTTTTCCATATTTTTCACTTTCACAAAGTGAAGTTTTGACACACAAAATTATTTTAACACATTTTTCTCACCATCGGGAAATTCTATCGAAAAGTAATGAGTATAAATTTTTTGATTAAATTTGAAAGAGGCTTCAGAATGTTTCCGAATTTCAAGTTTTTTTTTTTCGACGCCACTGACTAGGAGTTGATACCGTTAGGTAGCACCGAATAATCAAGACAACTAATCATAAAATTCAACAAAGATATCAACTAATGGTATTGAGGAGATTCTGAGAAATTGAAAAAAAAACCAGTTCGATATTTATACTGTAACTCAGAAACCAAGTAGTTTCCTTTGAAAAACTGGCAGGAGAAAGTAATGGATTCATTAGCGAACGAGAAATATTCGCGGGTGCAAAATTTTTGCGGACAAAAAAGTAATATTGGAAAACGAGCGTACAAAATGTGATCTAGGAAACAGACTAAATTCATATTATTTTTTAAACAAATAATAACTTGAAAATTAGATCGGAAGATCGCGGGAGAAGTTGTTATATGATCTATCAGTCAGGCAGAAGTATTTCTTGATAAAAAATAATAACGATAATTTCTGGCATGCCAAAATTGATTATTTCTTGCAAGCTTTTATTTAACTTTGTTTGTTTGCCTATATTGGTGAAATCTTACGAAACAATACTGAACCACTTTCAGTCATCCAATCGACTTGGCAGGTGTTCATCACTCTGATGAAAATAAATTATTACAATTGATGTAGACGTGAATTGTGATTTATGCTCCGATTCAAAATTGGTCTGTGAGGATTTTTAGAGTCTGAGATAATGATTTTTTTGTCAAAATTCAAAATTTAGAAATGGCAGTCGAGTTTTATGATGTATGGTCCGATTGTATTAATAATTAGTACCTAGGGGTTTTTGGTGTCGGAGGAACGAGTTTTGTGACGAATGGTCCTAATATTTGAAATTTGTTGCTTGTGATTTTGGATGTGTGCATTACGAATTATTCGTAAAAGACCAAAAAAAAAAAATTATATAAATGAAAAATCTATACAATCTTTATTTCCCAAAGAAAAATGATTCAATTAGTCAGTAATTTGCCATATTCTGAATTTGCCTATCGGAAAAAATTCAAAAGATACTTTTCTATATGATTTGCGACTGATGTTTCGGAAACCATATCTGTCCCCGTTTTCAAAATCTCCTCGAATGGTCTGAATCAATTGGATTTTTCTCGTAGAGTCTTCGTCTCTACTTCAAATGACGGATGTCAATTGAGATGTGCCAAAAAGTTTTGAATGTGACGTATTTGCTAATTTGATCAGTTTATTAGCATTCCCCCAACTTCTCACTTCTTCCCTAAGTAGAGGTAACCATGTGTAGTCCATTTCAAAACAATTTGTTGAGAAGCAGTTGTTGGATAAAAGAATATGGACAGTTTCTTTCATTTTTCTCCTCTCTTAATGTGGTTCTTTCACCAAGATTTTTTATTTCAAGAAAACTTTATAAAAAAGCTATAGTAGAAGTGTTTCCTACTTACACATTTAGGACATTGAAAATTTCAACTTTTTTGCGTAAAAATGACATTAATATCGCATATAAAACAGATAATAATTTCTACTTTTGCTACTCGCATTTTGACTGAAAAACATTGTTTTGTTAACGATTTCGAAATATTACATGCAGAAAATAAAGTTTAGAAACTCGACCTTCTAGAAAGTCTGGAAATTAATGGGTGCAAGAAGTCGCTTAATGACCAGATTAACCTAAATAATTCTCCTTTGTTGAATTTGTTTTACTGAATATTAAACAGGTAATGGATATAATCTCCGTTCTACTTGGTCTCATTCCCTAATGGATAATCATCAATATCCTTAATTAGATTCATATACCTGCTAGTACCTGCCTTGATATTTATTATGATACATCGTGATTGTTGAGTTAGTATTATCTCCATCTGAAGAAGCTATTGTATAGCAAAACACGTGTCGTGGTTTTGTAAACCGAGTTTAGTGAAAATCATTTAGTGAAGTGAGTGTCTTTTGTTTATTTGAATATGGATATTCATCAAGTATCGGTCACATCAATTCAAAAAATCAAGATTTTCGTCTTATTTCATTCAATCCTATGATCGCCATTGGATAATGAGGATGTGTTCTGATTAGTCAATTTCTGATTGTTGATTTTTAATGTAATTTCAATGTTCATTCTGGTGCACTTCTAATGGTCTTGATGTTTCACCTATATAAATATCACCACATGAACAAGGTATGCTGTAAACACAGTTTTTGGTACTTTCTTCGGTGTTTTTTGCTTTCGTTTGTGTTGGTATTGACCTTGTATTCATTAATACAACCAACACGGTGAAATGTCTAGGTGGTGGTACCTAGACATTTCACAACCAACAAAATAACTTATGTTCGCGGATTATCCGAGAAGATCAAACGGACTGGACATTAGTATGATGTGAGAACATCATTCAGAACAATAAACACACTAAGATCAATACTAACACAAACAAAACCATAAAACATAATTTTTCTTTGCGAAATATAATATGGTGAACGCAGTAACTTATTGGGGTGAACTCATTAGTTTGCCCTTCTACATTTGTATAGATTTTCCTGTTTATATTTTCATTTTCAGACTGTGAAAGGTTACCTAAAATACCATGTCATGAAACGTTGTTCTTCCACAAAAAATCACATTCAATCAATAAATGAAAAACTTTTTTTAAATAATCCCTTTATTCCAATGTGCCAAAAAAATATAATTTCTTCAGATGTGTGACGAAGTATATTCTGTGAGTAACAGATTCAAAAGCTTACTGCACAATGTTTTCAGTTTGAAGAAATGATTGGTTTTCATAAATAATAGGTTTTCTTGGGCGGCAAGTTTTTGAATCTGTTTCTCACTGAATAACCTAAGACCCACATCTAAATCTATTATTTTTCCTTTTGAGTGCATTTGAAAAAATGTTTTTAATAAGGTTGTATTATTTACATTTATATATTTCTAATGGTCCATGAAAAACTCGAAAACCCCTCGCCCACCAATTCTTAATAAATTTGGACCATTAATCACAAATTCGTTCGGTCCTATGAGTTCTTGAATTTTGAACAGAAATTCGTTATTTTCCACCTCCAAAAGCACTTGATAACAATATTCGAATCGGATCACAATAATTTTCGCCATTTTGGATTTTCCAATTGTTTGAAATCAATTATAATCTCCTCAAAAACCTTGAGATTTAGACCCCAAATATCAATGTTGAATAAAATCGGACTATAAATCACAAAACTCATTCGTCATTTCAAATTCTTGAACTTTGATAAAAAATTCATGATCTCTGATCCCAAAAATTCCTGTATACCAATCGGACTATAAATCACAAAACTCGTCCTTGATACCTGAATACCAATTTTGAATAGAATTGGACTATAAATCACACAACTCATCCGATATCTTAAATTTCATAAAAAAAAATCATGATCTATCCCAAAAATTCCTTCATCAATTAATCACAAAACTCATTTGCGTCCACCAGTTTATAGCCCCCATCTTGAATTATTGCATTTCGACACACAAAAAAATTCCGAATTCTAAGACCCCTCAGATACCAATTTTGAATAGGATCGGACCATAAATTTAAAAATATGTCCGCCATATTGGAGCAGCCATTTTAAATTATTGACAAAATTCATAAACTTCTGACCCAGTATACCCTTAAATACCAATTTCAAATGGAATCGAACCAATAATAACAAAACCCATGCATCATCTTGTTTTTTTCTTATTTAAGTGTTATTATGCATTGTCCCGTACCCGTATGATGAACACCAATCAAATTCGATTGGATGACTGGAAGTGGTTCAAAATTGACTTGCAAGATTTTACTCAAACAGACAAAAAAGTAAAAGCGTTATTGCTAGTATCCAATGGATGAAAGTATTACCAATAATAAGGTTGTGGACGCTGAAATATATGTAATTAAAGAATGTATGGACGTATAAAGGATAAATATATATATATATATATATAAACACACACATATATATATATATATATATATATATATATATATATATATATATATATATGTTTGGTTCTCGAATGATATACTGAATTCTGAGCCAAACGTTATGCCCCTTGATTGTCATTCATAATTGTAATTCTTTTTCTTCAGGAAAACGTTTTTTGTAGAAATTAGAAATTTTGTAAATAGAGGGTTTCTTTCATAGCTTCTGTATTTTGCTTCGGTGCTCGACAGTTCGGTATTTCCATGAAGACTTCTTCATCTAACTTTCCATTGAGATAAGTTGTTACTACATCCATTTGGTGTACAGCCAGTTCATATTCTACTGATAATGCCATCAATAATCTTATAGAACAACAGGAGCAAAAGTCTCATGAAAATCAGTACTGTACTCTTGAGGATATCATTTCACAACTAACCTGGCTTGTCTTTGATCCAAGGTACCATCTGATTTATATTTGGTATTCAGGATAATTCGATTACCCATCATGTTTTTATTTTCTGGGTGGTTTACTATCTCCCATGTTTTGTTTTTTATTTGAGCCAAATATTCACTTTTCGCTGCCTTTTTCCGTTCTTCTCTTTCAGAACTAGCAAAGGCTTCTTCAATACAAAAATAATTCATAACTTGTGAGACACCACCGAATTCTTCAGCTTCGGGATGATATTTCATGCAGTATATTCTTTTCTTGGCCTTCCTCTTTTCCCGTTCTTACTATTCTTGGTCTTCCCTGGTTTCATGTGCAGTAGTATCGCAAACATTTCCAGTTTCAAGCTCATGTGAATCTTGAATCATTTTTAAGGTTCGGAATATTCAGAATTTGGTTTATTAAAACGGTTCTCTCCTTATTTTTCATTTCCATGTTTTCCCGGATTTCTTTAGAAGTGAATTCTTCATAATTTATTCCATCTGACATTTCATCCAAGAAGTTCACATCTCTGCTTATTATAATTTTTCGAGAAATCTGATTGACTACTCGAAACGCTTTTGATCCATCCGAATAACCGAGAAAGCATTTGGAAGTTGGTTGTCAAATTTTCCTCTGTTTGGATTTTTATTCAACACAAAAGCTTTGCATTCAAATATCTTGGTAGCGGTAGGTCGACGTCAAATCCACTTGAAATATGATATTTCTCCAAACAGAGATTTTGATGGACGATTCCTGATATTATTAGCCGTAGCTATTGCTTCATCCCAAAATAAAGGAGGTAGATTTGCTTGAATTAGGTTGCATCTGGCCCTCAGATCATTATTGATCTGAGATCTGGCCATTTCTATCAGTGTCCCATTTTTTGTGGGGTATGAGTAACTGTCTAACATCTTGTTATACCATTTTCACTCAGAAAATCATCAAATGTCCGGTTACAATATTCAGTACCGTTATCAGATTGAAGACATTTAATTGTTTATTTCGTATGATTTCCTGCATAGGGTTTGTAGTTCTGAAAAGCATCGTTTTTTCTTTAAAAAAAGAACTTCACACCATTTCGTTTTGTCATCTATGCAGGTTACGAGGTAACTTGCAATGGATTTGACTCATCAAACCACAAACATCTGTGTTGCAACTTCCAGTACATTATCGGTTCTTTCTGAGTTTCCAGTGGGAATGGATTTTGAGTTTTCTTTCCTTTTAGACATATTTCACAAGGTGTTAATTTTTCATTTTTGCTGAAGTTTACCCCAAGAACTAATCGATTATATTTGATATATCGTAGTTGTTTTTTTTTGCTTTGAGATTTCATCATTCGGCCAGACATAAGTGGAGTATGTAATATTCCTTTGGAGAAAATAAATACCTATTAAAACAAAAAGAAATAAGGGAACTTGAATTAGACGACCATACCACAGGAATAGACAAGTACACACTCTTCATCTCGTAGATTTTTCTCATTCAAATGCCCAAGCACCAAAAGTGAGGTTAGGATCGCACAACCCAAATGACCGATGAATGAATATGTCTACAAGTAATTTCAAACGCAATCGTAAGTCACGTTTTAGTAGTGTAGTGGATACGCACCGGCCTACCAACTACAAGGTTCCGCATACGATCCCGGGCAATGTCACATAAAAAAAAAACAATTTTTTTACTACGTAAATCAATTTTAAAATAACTTCCCGATGAACAAGATACTTTAAACTTCAAACATATCTCAGAACTGGATGGCAATGCCATATTAACACGCTTTTTTGTCTGTTCATTTGGTTGTTTATAATAATAATAGGGATGTTTAGGCGACGGCAATCTTACCTAAAATTATATATTCGGCTCGAATTGACCCGGTTTTCAGCTGCTTTTATGAAATAATACAGATGACAGTTTTTCAGAATGTCTATTCAAAATCTGACATTCAATCAACAACTTTTTCATTCAATTTTTTTCTACTACTGCATGATAAATATTAAACAAATTAAAAAAATATTATCATAAATATGAAAACTCAACATTCTCCCCCCCAGTGACGCTTCTGGAGGATCGTCACTCAGTTCCAAAAATTCAAGTTTGCATATTTTTGAAGCCGGTCTTCGGTATGTGACATTCTTCGGTATGTGCCATTCTTCGTTTTCACGTCAACAATTCTAACTTGACCATCTTTGCTTGGATAAACCGCTACCGCTTCCCCAATTGTCAATTATTCCTGAGTAGTTGGTTGTCCATTACGATTACCATATCATCTAGTTTCAGTGGTATCTTTTTCTCAAACCATTTCGAACGTTTCGTCAAAGTAGGTAGGTATTCACGAATCCATCGTTTCCAGAAATTGTCTGCAACATGTTCTCAGTTTCCATTGTTTTCTCAGGTCGCATGATTGCTTGCTGTCTGATACTGATTTAGCAGAACTGGCTGTACCAATAAGAAAATGGTTAGGGGTTATACTTTCAGGATCATTAGGGTTATCGAAAACGAAAGTCAAGCGTCTACTATTCACAATATTCTCTGTTTCAAGAAGAAGTGTGAATAATACTTCAGGTCGAGGTCGTGTTTCTTTCAGAGACACTTTGAGACTCTCTTTTACGGAACGTACCATTTGTTCCCATGCTCCCACCATGTTCGGAGATGCTGGTGGTATATATTTGAAATCAATTTTCCTGTTTATCAGTTGCTGTTCGATCAGCTTATAGTCTAGTTTCGCTATTTCTTCAGGGAGTTCCTTTGCTGCACACTTGAGGCTGGTCGCATTGTCGCTAATAATCATTTTCGGTTCTCTTCTGGCTATAAATATCCGCAGAGCTAATATTGTAGAGTCAGTGTTCAAAGTATCAGCTAGTTCTATATGAATTGCTCTTATTGACAAACAAGTGAACAGTACTCCATAACGTTTTTCATTTCGACGTCCAATTGTCATTATGAATGGTCCAAAATAGTCAAGTCCAACATATGTGAAGGGTCTGGGTGGCTTGGCGAGTCTAAATTTGGGAAGTTGACCCATTTCGGGGATGCTGGGTTTGCAAGTTTTGATTT
>JAFIRS010007446.1:0-25044 GCA_018342105.1 Gonioctena quinquepunctata | reverse complement strand
AAAAAAAAAATAAAAATTCGACAAACTGGAAAGACAAGAGGGGGGCCAAAGTTGCGCAAGTGGAGAATACACAGAGAAAAAATATAAAAATTTTATTGCAACATAACAAAGCAACAAAGAAAAATTCGAAAAACTGGAAAGACAAGAGGGGGAACAAAGTTGCGCAAGTGGGGGATACACAGAAAAAAAATATTGAAAAAATTATTACAACATAACAAAAAACTTAAAAAAAAAATTCGAAAACTGGAAAGACAAGGGGAGACAAAGTTGCGCAATGGAGATACACAGAAAAATAAAAAAATATTGCAACATAACAAAAACAAAAAAAAATCGAAAACTGGAAGAGACAAGAGGGGGTGGACCAAAGTTGCGCAAGTGGAGGACACACAGAAAAAAATAAAAAATTATTGCAACAACAAAAAAATTGAAAAAAAAAATTCGAAAAACTGGAAAGACAAGAGGAGGGAACAAAGTTGCGCAAGTGGAGGATACACAGAAAAAAAAAATTAAAAAAATTATTGCAACATAACAAAAAACTTGCAACAAATGAAAATTAGAAAAACTGGAAAGACAAGAGGGGCAACAAAGTTGCGCAAGTGGAGGATACACCGAAAAAATTAAAAAATTATTGCAACATAACAAAAACTTGAAAAAAATAAAAATTCGAAAACTGGAAAGACAAAAGGGGACAAAGTTGCGCAAGTGGAGGATACACAGGACGAAAATATTAAAAAAATTATTGCAACAACAAAAAAAAATTCGAAAAACTGGAAAGACAAGAGGGGAACAAAGTTGCGCAAGTGGAGGATACACCGTAAAAAAATATAAAAAAAATATTGCAACATAACAAAAAACTTGCAAAAAATAAAAATTGGAAAAACTGGAAAGACAAAAGGAAGGCCAAAGTTGCGCAAGTGGAGAATACACAGAGGAAAAATATTAAAAAATTATTGCAACATAACAAAAAACTTGAAAAAAAAATCGAAAAACTGGAAAGACAAGAGGTGGGACAAAGTTGCGCAAGTGGAGGATACACAGGACAAAAATATTAAAAAAATTATTGCAACATAAAAAACTGGAAAAAAAAAATCGAAAAACTGGAAAGACAAGAGGGGGCAAAGTTGCGCAAGTGGAGGATACACAGGACAAAAATATTAAAAAAATTATTGCAACATAACAAAAAACTTGAAAAAAAAAATCGAAAAACTGGAAAGACAAGAGGGGGGACAAAGTTGCGCAAGTGGAGGATACACAGGACAAAATAATTAAAAAAATTATTGAAACATAACAAAAACTGAAAAAATAAAAATTCGAAAAACTGGAAAGACAAGAGGGGGGGACAAAGTTGCGCAAGTGGAGGATACACAGGACAAAAATATTTAAAAAATTATTGCAACATAACAAAAAACTTAAAAAAATAAAAATTCGACAAACTGGAGAGACAAGAGGGGGACAAAGTTGCGCAAGTGGAGGATATAAAGGAAAAAAATAAAAAAAAAATTGTTGCAACATAAAAAATGGGAAAAAAAAAAAATTCGAGAACTGGAAAGACAAGAGGGGGGACAAAGTTGCGCAAGTGGAGGATACACAGAAAAAAAAATAAAAATATTGCAACATAACAAAAAATTCGAAAAAAATAAAAATTCGAAAAACTGGAAAGACAAGAGGAAGGACAAAGTTGCGCAAGTGGAGGATACACAGTAAACAAATATTTAAAAAATTATTGCAACATAACAAAAAACTGGCAAACTGCGAAAATTCACGATGGCGACTCCAACATGGCGGACGAGTTTTGTCATTATGGACCGATTCGCTTCTCACTTGGTATCTGAGGGTTTTCGTGGTCTGGATTATGATTCTTCTGCACAATGCAAAAATTCAAGATGGCGACTCCAACATGGCGGACGAATTTTGTAATTATGGTCCGATTCGCTTCAAAATTGGTATATGAGGGGTTTTCTTGGTCTGACATTATGATTCTTCTGTCCACATGAAACAATTTCAGATAGCGACTCCAAAATGGCGGACGAGTTTTGTGATAATGGTCCGATTCGCTAAAAATGGATATATGAGGGTTTTCGTGGTCTGCGATTATGATTCTTCGTTCGGGACAACATTTCACATCTAGAGAAAAATGCACAACTTACCATGCATATGGAAATCCGTTTATCGTCACATTGGACCATACAGAACTATGAACGTAGCGCAATTGTCTTCACTAACGCAATATGTTATATACACTTTCGGATACACATTCCACATTGAGACACACTTACTAACACAGCATTATTTCCATTTGTCGACACCCAAGGCGTAACACCTTGCCACATCATTATCAATGTTAACAGCACTGTTACGGTACACAATTGCTATACGTTCAACAGAACGTTAACGTATAACATTTGGGACCACACTATACCATAGCGACAACTTCACAACTCCCATATTTTCATTTCTTAACAAATGATGTGGTACGCACGTTGCAACTTATTTTGATTATATTTCACAACCATTTTCGATGTTACCGTACGACAATATTTATAAGTGTTCACTCATGTTCCTAATGAATGCACAACACTATTTCTCACTAACGGCAACTGTTACCGCATCCACACGGCGACAATATGTCGACACGCCATTTGTGATTTTTGCCGCCACCTCAACGCACCGTCAACACGATATCATCGTTTTCATTTCTCAAATTATACATCGTACACGATCTTCCCCTGCCTCCTGTAACGCTCTCCTGGAAAACTATTCACTTCCAGTGAAACATACCTGCCTGACAACTCCTTTCTTTGAGGAGGAAAGAGCCGGGCCGTGGGTATTATTTTTTTTTTTTTTCAGGTGTTCAAACTCAAGCTTTTTCCTTTTTTTGGGCGCCAGTTGAATAATTTCAACGGGGAGGGGAAAATGGAATACAGAACAGTTCAGAATGGAAAATACCAATAATCATATAAAGTGTATTACAAAAATTGCATATAAGAACAATATAAAAAATGAATATTTTACACACGGGTATGAAATTTAGATTTGTATAATCTCGACTTACGACTCGGAAGGAATCGGTATAAATCAAAATATATTTATATATTTTGGTGCCCTACCTAGTGACTGGGCTGATAAATAAACGTACGAGCTACCACATAAAAAAATACAAGGTACCCCTTGGAATTATCTAGAAACAGCTATTTTTAGATCACACTGAGTTCTCAAGAATTAGTGAATTTACATAAAACATATACTTTCTGACAAATAGGTAACTTGGTAAAGGATAAAGCTGATATTTCCGGGTTTGGTCCCCTTTTCTTTCTTTCACGCTCTGAGGGAGAAAAATCAAACGTGTACTCACTGAGGGTCCCAGAATACTCTAGTATTGTACTTATCCCACTGCCGGGTGAGGTGTAATGCCGTTTTTTCAATGATATGGTGTTTTCCTAGTGCTCTGCCGACAAACCACTTGCAGATTATTGAGGCTGCGGCTTCTGTGTTGAGGTACAGCTATTTCTCTATTTTGCACAAGACGGCCCTGGTTTCTCAAAATAGATCGTTGTGAAAAAAACAATTGCTCAGGTGGTGCCTTGTAAACGGCACGTAACGGGGTGGTACAAAAACCTATGGAAATCATTGTCAGCTATCGCCAATTCAAAAAAATGTTGATATTACTGACCTTAGATGTTATGAGGTTTTTTTTGACAACAAAATCATCCCATATGGAACATACAACGATGCAAAGACGTCGTACCGTATTGCCACTGTTTACCAGAATTTCTTTCGAACTCTCACGTTCATACGACACCCAAAACGACAGAAGGTTCTCGAGCGGAGTCGATAGCTTTTTTCCTTTGCCTCGAGACCGGCTAGAAACGGAATTTCCAATGCCATGGCCAACGGTGTACAGGGTGGCGCAAATAAACCGTTACACACCCCCTCTTGGTCATAAAAAAAAAGACAACAACAGCAACAAATTGTTTTGCTCAATCACTCACATCTTTCACTGGCCGCCATTCACGCCTCACGCATTCATACCATAGCATCACAATTTTTGACGTATGCCTCAGACAAACGACTTCTAACATCCAAATAAAGATCTGAGAGCTTGTCAATTTCTTCGCCATATTTACTCCTATCTTCTTCGAAGGATATATCTCCAGGAGGTTGAATTTTTCCATAAAAGTTGCCCTTGGATGGGACATACCGTCCAAAATTCAGAAAGCTAGGTGAGTACCCAGTCACCTCGTGCACCGCCGTTCTAATTGCAAACGCAATCTTGTGAACTTCCCGGTCCCACGATCGATGATCGTTATCTTTCAGATAAGATCGAATAGCAGCACCTACAATCCTATTCACCCGTTCAACTGCATTGACCTGGGGGTGATATTTACAGTTGTAAAATATTTTTACTTCATATCTTTCTGCCAAGCGCCTAAACACATGTCCAGTGAACTGGACACCATTATCACAGGCCAGAATTTGAGGAGCCCCGTATATGAGAAACACCTGGTCCTCCAAGAACTTCTCTATCAGCGGGGCAGTCGCTTCTTCAAGGGGTGGAGTAAACTGTATTTAGTGAAGTAATCGGACACCATTAACAGATACGGAAAGCCATCCTTTGATCTTGGAAGTGGACCTAAAATATCAACGGACACATATTGCCATAGAAAATTTACCTTCTTAGGTTGTCCCATTAACCAGGGTCTCGCAGAGTTTTCCACCTTCTGTGCTGCACAAACGTTGCACTTTCGCACATACTTCTTTACTTTCTGTAGCATTCTGGGGAAATAGTATAGTTCTCTGAGACGGTTAAGGGTCTTGAATACTCCTAAATGAGCCGATTGGGGGTCATCATGACAACTCTTAAAAACTTCCGAGCGTTTACTTTTCGGCACGATCACCTTCCATTCTGGGAAATTAGATCGAAAACCATAACTGAGGGGAACGTGTTTATACAAAATACCACCATCAATCTTCCAGTCAGGAAATTTATCTGGTGATTCATTGACCTGATCTAACATTTTGAGGTAAATGCTGGTAATCCGTTCTAGCTACTTCGATTACATTCACCTCTAGGGGAGCCCTCGACAGCGCATCTGGGACGACGTTAAGCGAACCTTTTCGGTGTTCGATTTCCATATCGAACTGTTGTAGTTTGACCGCCCATCGGGCTAGTCGGCCAGATGGGTCTTTGAGGCGGTTGAGCCATAGCAAGCTGTAGTGGTCAGTAATAACCTTGAATTTGACACCTTCCACATACTAGCGGGATTTCTCAACTCCGAATAATACAGCCATACATTCCTTTTCTGTCACTGTATATTTCCTCTCGGAAGATGTTAGGGTCCTACTTGCATACGCAATCACTACTTCCTGTTCACTTCCATTCATCTGCGTGAGTACACATCCAACACCCACATCTGATGCATCACATTGGATCGTAAACAGCTTGGAAAAGTCGGGAGTAGCTAGAATAGGGGCTGAAACTAATGATTCTTTCAATTTGTTGAATGCAATATCAGCCTCTTCGGTCCATTCCAGCTTCTGAGACTTACGCCTACCTTTCGTTAGAGCCGTCATGGGGGCTGTTAACGCTGAATAAAATGACACGAACCGTCTATACCACCCACATGAACCTAGGAACCTTTTCAGCTCGGTCACATTATTCGGGCGAGGATAGTTGACCATCGCCGTTACCTTCTGAGGATCGGTCCTCAGGCCTTCTGAATCCACTAAGAAGCCCAGATATCTCAGTGACGACCTACAGAACTCACACTTATCTATATTAATTGTCAAATTCGCTGATCTCAAACGGTTGTGAACCTCTGTCAACACCTTGATGTGCTCCTCGAAGCTAGGGGTTGCGATGATAATATCATCGAGATAAACGAACACAAACGGTTCTAGGCTGTATCCGAGCACCTTCTCCATCAGCCTTTGCTGCGCTTGCGCTGCATTACTGAGGCCGAATGGCATGACCGTGAATTCGAAAAGACCTCTTGATGGAATAACAAAAGCAGTTTTTTCACAAGATTTTTCTTCAAGGGGTACCTGCCAGAAGGCGGCCTTCAAATCTATGCTTGATAGATACCTAGCACCTGTGAGCTTATTCAGGATGTGGTCCACGTGAAGAAGAGGGTAGGCATCCCTTTTCGTGAGGTTGTTCAACCTTCTTCCGTCAAAGCAAAATCGCATTTTTCCATTTTGTTTCTTCACAAGTAGGACCGGAGATGCCCAAGGGCTTGAAGATTCACGAACTATACCCAAAGCTAACATCTTATCAAGTTCCTTACCAAGAATATCCAGCATATAAGGAGACATATTGTGATGACGCTGTTTCACTGGCTCGGCATCACCAGTATCAATTCTGTGCTCCATCAAGTTGGTTCTTCCTAACCTCGTACCTGACACCCAAGATAACTGCTTGAACCTGTCAACAACATCATCCAGTGCGACCTGCTGTTGTTCATCCAGTTGAGCTCGTGACTGAACGACATCTGCTGGATGGAATTCGCACACATCCGGGCAACCATGCACACAATCCAATAGTATACCATTCTCGTCCACGAAATACACATCATTAACATAATCTATCACAACTCCAAACATCGTACAGAAGTTGCTACCTAAAATGAGGCTATGAGAGAGAGATGGTACAATGAGGACCTTCAATATTTTCAACATGTGTCCTACTTGAACAGGTAACATCACGAACCCAGTTATTTCCTGCGAAGTCCCATCGGCAGTACTGATGCTTAATTCATCACTAGCTTGCGCAGATAGACAAAACATGTCGATTAAGTATAGTCCCTTCGAACCTATCACGGAATGACTAGCGCCTGTATCTAGTAGAGCAGTGAATTCAGTACCGAAAGTTGATACCTTAATATATGGTCTGTTATCCGCCTCTTTTTTCACCAGCAACATGTTTGAGTGCAGTACTGTCTTATTACTCGACTGTGCGGAATGTTCCTTAATGATATTCACTGTTTTCTATTTGATCGGCTTGCCAAATAAACATTTTTGAGGAGGTGCTTCCATGCATTCCACTCCGTTGGAGAAAACCTGGACTCTTTGTCCTCAGCCGGGGCTCCCGTTGTTATAGTCGACACACCACCGGACCTGTAGGCTTTTGGAACAATGGAGGGACGTCGGCCTACCTCGAAGCTCCTCCTACTCCATTTTTTGAACAATCCGGACAGTTGGACTCCATCCTTTTCACAACCATAACATACAGGACGTTTCTTCTTGAGCCTGACTTCTGGACACTCACGTTTTATATGTCCAAGCTGCTTACACCCATAGCAACGCAGAGACATAACTGGATTCTCGAACGTCCTGGACCACGAGTGCCAACATCTACTGGATAATTTTGACACTCGAGGTCAGGTTCCATTGCAGCGGCATGCCTTCTTGCCGTCCGTACGTGTCCGTCTCTTCTTATGACGTTAGCGTTCTCCAAGCTTCGACACACTTCACCAAGCTGCTCAGTGGAGCCTATAGTCTGCAGAGCTAGGTGCATGTGATAATCGGGCAGCAGGTTCTCCCTGATTATTTCTAACTTTTCCTCTTTGGGGACATCTTTTATCAAACGTGCGAATAAATTTTCCATAGCAGCTATGTAAATAATGACGGGTTCATCCTCTCCTTGCTTGCGACGGTCTATCTGTTGCTTCAATTCTTTGTCGTGCCTCGGAGACAGAAAATCTTTCTTGAGTTGGGCTACCAGCTCATCCCACGAACTCACTTTCTTGATGGCATGTCTATACCATACCAAAGCCTGCCCACTGAATAATTCCACTGAAGAACGGAACAACTCCTGTCCTATCAAACTACGTGCTTGGCTGAGTTCACTAACCTGCTCCAAAAATGAACTGACAGATATTTGTGATGTGGTGCCATCGAATTTCAAAGACCATTTGTGCAACGGATATGGCTTGTTGATAACGCTGACACCGCCAGCCTGTGAGGGACTTGTTGCAGGAGCTCCTTTCGAAACCTTCTCGTATGTTTCATCAGCTTCTTCATCCAAATTCGCTATTGAAATCAGCACACTGCCCCGGTAGTTATCTTGTTCAGCACTGCCTGTGGGAATACGCAGCGCTCTACCATTCATATGAGCTACTCTGCTTTTGATTCTCTTGTACACTTCGTTATTCAAGCCATTGAACCTGTCCACCAATTCGGTGAGCGATGTCATACTGTTGTCGATTTCCGTTTGTTCCGTTTCAAAAGAAGGGTTCTGCAGTGTATAAACCACGCCAGGCCTGGAGGCATCTTCCCTCAATTTTCGCCTGAGGAACTTCCTTTTCTGGCATATGTCAGCAGTACTAGTAGCAACTCCCCTCAGCTTCAGTTCGTAGTTCACTTCATGTGTTCTCAGGTTCTGTGGGTCCATATCATAACAAAACGACATCTTTGAATCACCCCTTATACGGGACGTTCGGCAAACAAATCAACTTTTACTGAGTCTGTATACAAAAATCACTGAAACTTCGATACCAGTAAGCAATTACCGTGACAAGCATGTGACAAATATTGCTTGTGAGTTATTTCAATTTACAATGAACGTATATTGGCTCTATCACCTGATTTCCCAAAAGCACTATTTAATTCGAATCATAGAAAACTACCGTTATGAAATAGAAACGCAAAAGTACATTACGTAATTATCTGACCACCGAATCCCAAAATAGTATTGGAAACACGCGAATTTGTTTCACAATCACCGCACCTATACACAGCATCAGCTATCATTCATAAGCAAAAACTGATTCGAAGATCAAATCCGAATTATTTCGAATATTTGTGCCACCCTGTTAATCAACAGAAATGCAAAACTCAAAGAAGTATACATTTGCACCATCAAAGTCATGTGCCACCCCGTACATATGTCGCTAACCTGGCTTTCTAATCCAAATTATATTTTCCAAAAAAATTCTATACCTTCTCTGGATACAAAAAACGAAAAAACTGTACCGCAAATTGACCAGAACCGCTGAGACGGCACAAAAACTAACGATGTTTTTCAATAAACGCCCAAAGCGATAGAAATTATTCCTGCAATTCAAAGAGATTAAATTAATTGTTTTGCAATCGGTGTGTCAGCATTCATAACGAATTCAAAGAGAAAACGCGATTCCTATGCTGTTCTGTCTTCCAAGGAAATGGAGAGGTTTGAGGGTGAACTAAATTAGCTTAATTATGTATTCTATTCGTCAGATATTTTTTCGAGGCGCCCTCACGTTGAGGCGCCAATTTTGTAACGCTCTCCTGGAAAACTATTCACTTCCAGTGAAACGTACCTGCCTGACAACTCCTTTCTTTGAGGAGGAAAGAGCCGGGCCGTGGGTATTATTTTGTTTCTTTTTTTCTTGTTTTCAGGTGTTCAAACTCAAGCTATTTCCTTTTTTGAACAAGACGGCCCTGGTTTCTCAAAATAGATCGTTGTAAAAAAAACAATTGCTCAGGTGGTGCCTTGTAAACGGCACGTAACGGGGTGGTACAAAAACCTATGGAAATCATTGTCAGCTATCGCCAACTCAAAAAAATGTTGATATTACTGACCTTAGATGTTATGAGGTTTTTTTTTGACAACAAAATCATCCCATATGGAACATAAAACGATGCAAAGACGTCGTACCGTATTGCCACTGTTTACCAGAATTTATTTCAAACTCTCACGTTCATACGACACCCAAAACGACAAAAAGTTCTCGAGCGAAGTCGATAGCTTTTTTCCTTTGCCTCGAGACCGGCTAGAAACGGAATTTCCAATGCCATGGCCAACGGTGTACAGCGTGGCGCAAATAAACCGTTACACTCCGTAGCACTGTAATTGACCCGATCACTGTATCCCTTAGATCTGTGACAGCATTCAGCACACCAGATGTACTCAAAATAGCCTATAACAAAACAACGAAGAAATGCCTTAATTCCAAGTTGTTAAGCGTTCTCGATACTAAATTCGGGTATAAGTATCATCGCGAATTCCAGTTGGGGGGATCTGGAATCCACTGTACTCACGTGCTCGCTCTACATAAACACAACAAGATTCCTACCGGCACGAAGCAGTACTTCCTGCAACACATAATGCGCAGGGGGCTGGAATGTCTGGAAGAGACTAGCAAGACCATCACTCACGGCATTCCCCACGGCGACTTATACGACAGCAGTGAAACGCTGAAGCTGTTCCAGGATGATGCGAACATAGTTTGGCGCCACATAGACACCATCCTCACAGAGGATCGCTATTCTTGACGAACATAACAACGATCTTGTTGCCGCCGTCGCGGCCACCTGCACCACAGATCCGAACTTCATTTTCTCTACAATAACCTTCTTATACTACCGCGCACATCACGGATCTTGGCATCGCCGACTAACATGCTGCTAACACTGCATCGTATAACATCTACCGAGATGCAGCTAATATCTTGATACAACTTCACTTCGGGACGTCATCACCCACGCAGATCCCACCGTACCTATCTCTCTGAATCTTCCGGCGGTCATGAAGCGTTTTCGCCAAGCCTCTTCCAAGTCAATTTTCCGCTGCTATAAGATGACCCAGGGGGGCTACGTATGTTATAGCTATCCCTTTCCTGCCACATATCCCATGATATCCTACCTGCAAACGTATGATCCCACGTACCACACCGTACGAAAACAACGAACGGGAAACTTCGCGCTGTACACCATTTTACATGATTATAGCGCATGCACAGACTATATCAAACGCAAAGTTAAATTCATGGGCAATTTCCTTTCCACTCACCAGCATCGCCTCAACAGGATAAAAAGTCGTCTCAGTATGCGCTTGGAAATTGTAGTCAATTTCGACACATATGCGGAAGCCGTCGCCGCCATTCAAGACACCACCATCTATTTTGATTTACTGGAACGCATTTTCCTCCATCACCATACTGCGGACGACGACGACCACGACGCCGACGACAACGACGACGACCGAGACGCTCGCACGCAACCTCTCCTTGCCACATACCGCTAGAACTGGTCGCATCACGTAACGACGACGGGACTAACGTACCTAACCGATATCATAGATGCCAGGACATCCTGGCAAAGAAACGCCTTCTAAGGCTGCCGCAAGACGCCTATACCGCGCACAAATCAAGTTAACATATTTCAATGAGGGTACACCGAAGGACATCATCCATTACCAACACCTCAAATATTTGTTGGGGGGTGCTACCCTGACAACAGAACATCCTACGCTACAAGGTGAAGGGCCAAATCGATTCCTCGGATTAATCAAATACCCGATCGACATCAACGACGATGCCCAAGGTACGTTATCTGCTACATTCCAATTTTCTGACATACACCTGATGCACTCCACCATCCCATTACCATGGTTCGCATATTTTATCAAAGTGTTTCTACGCGCCGCCGATACGTATGACCTCCTGCAAACACCACACTTGGTATTGATAAAAGCAATTGCGCACATTGCATATGAACGATATGGACCACACATGACCACCTGGAAAAGACCAGCCACCAAAGAGCTTAGTTTCAAAACGGTACGCCGTCATTTTGCCAGACGTCGCCGAGACGCCGGTCGATACTGGAAATTACTGGGAGCGTTAGAGCCACTACAAGTGATAAATGCCATAGAAGGCACCAGGCACTCCGGTATTTCCATATTCAACTCCGGTACAATGACACCGCCACGCTACAATCGTGAGTTATTTGTGAACTACGTGTACCAATACTTTAACTATTTTCCCGCCTTCCCCATCACGAAACTCAAACGAAGTATGCTACAGTGGTTTGCTGTACGTCTCCACGATCGAATCAACGCGACTTTCGACGTAGGCGGCGACACCACTGACGCGGACGACTACGACGACGACGCAGACGACGACGACGACGATGATGACAACGACGAGAACCCAACACACCACCGCCAACCCATACTACCACGTACACCGGCAGCAGCAGCACCACTACCGTTGTCACCCCAACCTGGCCCCTCATCGGCATCACGAACACCACCGGCTCGACGCCGTTTGCGACCGCGATTGCCGAAATTACTCATGAATCTGACTCGCATCTCCATATCACCACGCTCTGCTAGCTCTCCTTCCCTGCTACATTCTCCTCCGACTCCCCCATCTCCCGAATTCAAAACTAAAAAACGAAAATGATTTCGTTTCTTTGGTGTTTTTAGCCGGTAAAAATCCGGCACTACTGGTCCGCGCTAGATTATAAAAAGCGACCAGTGTCCAAAAGGATTTCCACCATTCAAAAAAAAAATCATCTGTACTACAGCACCACATAGATAATTTCCTTGTCGCAACCATTCCCTATCACATTGTCCACCACCAGAACAATATCCAGAATTACCACATAACAGACAGCACTACTTTCATTGTCTTGATGGTTTTGGCTAGTAGACATCCGCCACCACTGCTACGCGCTACATCATCAACAACGACCAGTGTCCAAGAGGATTTTCACCCTACCCACAATTCTACATCTGTCATGCAGCAACATGTGTGCTGTTGCCGAAACAGTATCTATTTTCGTTTTGCATCTTTGATCATATGTGAGAACAACACACGTTAGAGGTGTCAAGGGACACCCGGCTGGAACGAACTTCCTTTCGATTACTTAGTGAAGGAGTTGTAATAGTTGTTTAGTTTTTTAACTTATAATAATATTTTATATATATATATATATATATGCACTCTGTCTGTCTATTCTTTCGTACACGTCATAGATGCGCGGGACTTTGTGAACCACAACAGAGTGTATATATATATATATATATATATATATATATATAACAATGTAATGTTGAATTGTCAACATATAATAGTTGATATTTGTTTTTTTGCTTTCACTCATACTGTTTACAACCCGTTAGGGGACAATTGTTATGGAATGAGAATTGTAACAAAACAATTGCTGTAATTTTGTCCCGCTTTGGACTACAAATTGATATGCTCTGTGATTTGTATACATAATATGTTGATATTTTTGTGTTTCCCTCTGGAATACTAATTGTAGATATGTGATAGATAAATTATTTGTGCCCTGTATAATATATTTTGCAATGTAATAATAATTGCTAGGTAACGTCACTGGTTTCTCGTCACGTTGCTGCCCAAGGCCCTTCGTTCCGTCCCATTCCGCACGTGTTTTAGCTACAGTTCTTACATATGTTTGTTCGTTTGTTTCTCGTTAGACTTGCCAGATACCATGCCTGTCACGCCTACATTAGAACATGCCACACCAACTTCCACATGGCCACGCCTTCGTCTACTACGCCACGCCCATTGTGAGCAACCACGCTCATTACATCATTGAACATCGACAGGTTTAGATGGGTGCTATACGTAGATTACCACCCAGGGCCCCTAGGTCCGTCACATCCCGCACGTGTGTTATATAGAGTAAATACATATGGTTGTTTGTTTGTTTTTCTTTAGACTTGCCAGATGCCATGCCTGTCACGCCTATCTTGGGACATGAGTATGGCCTGCCCTCTTGTTGTTTGTTATTGTTGTGGTTTGGTTGATTAGCGACGTTGGAACAAATAGTTTGCCATAACTCCGGAACGGAAGGTCGGATCGACGTTTCGAGTGGTGTTCCATACGCAGGATCGAAAAATAAAAATCCGACGTTTCGACCCTTTTTTTCCATCTTCAGGTTTTTGGGAAAAAGTTGCGCTGTTGCCATATCTCCCCTGATGTAGACATACCCAATATATCAAAATACCCACAGGTAACGAAGTTACGCAAAAACAGTTTGTTGGTTTTTTTTTCTCTGTGAGCCCGGAACCGACGTTTCCACAAGTGGTTGCCATAACTCCGGAACGGAAGTTCGGATCGACCTTTCGAGTGGTTTTCCATACTCAGGATAAAAAAAAAATCCGACGTTTCGACCCTTTTTTTCCATCTCCAGGTTTTCGGAAAGAAGTTGCGCTGTTGCCATATTTCCCCTGACGTAGACATACCTAATATATCAGAACACCCACAGGTAACGAAGTTACGGCAAAAACAGTTTGTTGTTTTTTTTTTGTGCTTCGGACGAAACCTCAGGTTAGGTTAGGTACCTAACCTAACCTTAAAAAAAATCCATATCTCGCTCATAGCATTGCATTCCTCTTGAAAATTCTGACTTTTTTTATGCTCTGTAATTTTTGGAAAATTTTCAAAATTTGTGTTTTCTTGTGTGTTGGAAGCTATCTAACCTAACCTGGTCACCTAACCTAACCTGGTTATCGTACAAGAAAGCTATCTAACCTAACCTCAGGTTGGGTTAGACCCCCAAGAAGGCCATCTAACCTAACCTCAGGTTAGGTTAGGTTAGGGCAGGGCTTTGAGGGGTGGTGGTAGGAGGCCTTTTGCAGAAGTGGAAAAATTCCGATTGTTGTCTATTCCGGTTGAGTAATTGCACAGCTGTGGTGATGATCTTCAACTTTGTCAACACGGTACATGGCAAAGATGGAATGAATTGAACGGCCAATGTGGAATGAAAGGACTATAGGTGAACCACCCACTAAAAAAACAGTATCGCACCCACGTCGGAGCTGTTCCTTTATCATTCTCCGACATTAGAAAGCTCATCAGCTCTGGCTAGGCAATACGTCCTGAGTGGGTGTGGAAAGTTGCCATTGATGTTACTTGATATACTTTCTTATTTCTTTTTCTTACGATAGCGATTCTACGAGTGATAAGGAATAGTTCTGACTAGATTTCATTCCGGCAGTCGTTTCTTAGATATCGAAAAAATGTTTCTGAAAATTTATTTTTCTCAGTGTACACCCCCAAGATTTCAATAGCAAGGAATTATTTTATCACAGCTCGATTCTAGGAGTGATGAGGAATAGTTCTGACTAGATTTTATTCTGGCAGTCATTTCTTACGATATCGAAAATATTTTTTTCTGAAAATTCATTTTTCCGAGACTTCAATAGCAAGGAATTATTTTATCACAGCTCGATTTACGAGTAGTAAGGAATAGTTCTGACTAGATTTTTTTCTGGCAGTCGTTTCTTACGATATCGAAAATATTTTTTTCTGAAAATTCATTTTTCTCAGTTTACACCCCGAGATTTCAATAGATTATTTTATCAAGCTGATTCTACGAGTGATAGAATAGTTCTGACTAGATTTATTCTGGCAGTCGTTTCTTACGATATCGAAAATATTTTTTTTCTGAAAATTCATTTTTATCAGTGTACACCTCCTAGTCACCGATAGCAAATAATCTTTTTTTCTGACGTGAAAAGATTCACATTTGATCACTCTTCCACTTGGGAATAGTATCGAATATAGATATTTCAGGAATATCATTTTAATTCAGTTCACAGTCGCGATTAAGTCATTCGGAATCGGCGAAAAAAGTACGTGCACGAATTTATTTCAATTTCCTTTTGTATCGCAACATTCAGAAAAAATAATATTTTGCCGTTTCCTCAAATACGATAACCTTCTTCCGGTTCAACCAAATTCGTAAGTATTTATCAATTCCTTCGTAATGGCGGAAAAGGGAGAAAACACGCCACTGGTCAGTCGGGTATGTTCGGGATTTTGGCAGCCAGCTGCTGGCAGCTAACTTCACGTTGGTCCCAGGAGAATATAAAACAGAGAAGATTTTTTCATAGTTTTCATAATAAATTGTTTTTACCAACGATTCCATGTCAGCAAGGAAACTGCACTGTTTATATTAGATTTAATAGAAGCCTATATTGAATACCCATACAACTTGTAAGATATATATTAGTTATCTTAGCCAAACAAATTTCAAACACATAAAATTGTATCTTAGAAATAATGCTGTTTCGCCGATAAACCAGTTACTTGTTTTTCTACGATTTTCTGCAACGGGAAGCCACATTGCTTGTGTAGCAGACTGTGGAGGTTTTCATGTATCCACAGCATGCAGAATTATTGTTCGTGTAGGAAGAGCGTTAGCATCCCTATATGACAGATTTATTGAAATACGCAAAATGAAGCAGAAATAAATACTTCTGATTTGGAATTCTATAACAAAGCTAGATTTCCACGTATAATAGGTGTAATTGATGGCACTCAAATCAGAATACAATCTCCAGGTAATTTTTGAAATACATGTGTAAAAATTGAAAAGTTACTACAATGATATATAATATAAATATATCTATATACAGGGTGGCCCATCGAAAACTTACCGCAAGGCATTACAGGGTGGGAAGAAATGTTTTGTCAAAATCCAAAAACATATCAAGATTGTTTGTTTGTCACGGGGACACAATTTGACGCAAAAAGCATAGTAAAACCTTCAACCCCCTAGTAGGGGTGTCATCCCAGAAAAAAATCAAATGGAAAGGGGGGTCAAGTGATACCTCATTAGAAGGGGCTTGTCATTCCCTATACAGTGCCGCTTAGTTTTTGAAAATCGATCCACTCTTTTAGAAAATATGGAGCGTTCAAACTCCAACAATAATGTGTGACGAAAAATGCAAAAATCGATTAATTGTACTTCAAAACTTATCGTAGGTATTATTGAAATAAATTCATCCAAATGAATTCGCTGTTTTTGCCGATTTGCAGATTTTTTTGGCTCATTTCAGTGAATAAAAAATTATCGGGTTTCTTTCTGCACGTTTAAATTAGGTCAAGTAGTTGCTAGATACCTGTCGTTGTTAACGTGTTTAAAAATTGTTGACTTAAAAATTTATCATTTTGGTGTATTCAATTGCAGAAATAGTGGAAATTATTGAGCTTTTTTTTAAAAACGAAGAATGTGGAAATCGGGTCGCAGGGTTGTTTAACCAACGGCATCCTGACAACGGCATCCTGACAAACATATCTCTGGAAAAATTGTTCGCAAATTGGTGACAAAATTTCGCGAAACAGTTTTGGTTCATAACAAAAAGAGGCAGCTTGAAAATCGAGTACTGAATGAACCAAGGAGATATCAGTATTGGGGCAAGTTGCAGTAGATAGTACGCTAAGTACAAAACAATTGCCCATTGCGACGGGTGTGTCTCGTACTAGTGTCCAACGGGTATTAAAAAAATATAAATTCCATCCATATAAAATTCGCTTAGTGCACGAACTAAATGAAGACGACTCTGATCGTCGCTTGCAATTTTGCGAAGTTATGAGTGAGCGAGCGTTAAACAATGGTAATTTTCTATTCAATGTGTGTTTTGCGGACGGAAGTTCGTCCTTCCTAAATGGTTTAGTGAATCGCCACAATTTCCGTTACTGGGCTGACACCAATCCGAGGATTTTCCACGAGTCGCACACGCAACACCACCAGGAGTTAAATGTGTGGGCTGGTATTTTTGGAAATTCCATTGTTGGACCATTTTTCCTTCCTGGAAATTTAACAGGAAATATGTACTTGGATTTACTACAAAATGCCATCGACCCAGCTCTAACAAATATCATTGAGAACGATTCCGCATACAATGAACAGGAACTGATGTTCCAACAAGACGGAGCTCCTCCACATTACTCCCAAAATGTGCGCAATTATTTAAATGACACGTTTCCAGGACGATGGATAGGATGACGGGGCACAATTGAATGGCCACCTCGGTCACCCGACTTAAGTCCTTCAGATTTTTTTTGTGGGGATACCTAAAAAGCCTTGTTTACAAAACACCACCAGACACATTAGAAGAGTTGCAAAGAAGAATTATTAACGTATGACGCGAAGTGACACCGCAAATGCTCCAGAATGTACGACAATGGTTTGAGAATAACTTGTACCACTGTATGCAGGTTGGCGGACAGCAATTCGAGCATTTACTTGACTGATAAATAAGTTTTAAAGTACTGTAACGTAAATAAACTTAACTTGGTTTTAATAATTTATTTCACACTTAATCTACAACTTAATTTATATTACTACTCCACTGAATAGCTCGATCGTATGGGCTCGTTCAGACTGTCTCGACTCCACTTGAGGGTCGCCTATTTATCTCCGATACAGCATTCTCGATGTTTCGAATTCTGGCATGTTCCAATTGTTTCCAATATTGACCGTTGTTTTCCGTGGCAGAGCGACTGGATGGTTCTCGAATATCTCCGGGGATGATCTCATCGCTGTCGACGGCAACGCGCGAGGCGACAGGTCCGGCCTAGGTTCGTTACATTGCCCCCTTCTTAAAGACATTTCGTCCCGAAATTTCATCCTTGGAGTGTGACGATATCTGCATGACTCCCCATATCTGCACCGTGAAGTTCGATGGAAGTAACACTCCACGGTCTTCATGATCGGTCGTGGAAGAGGGTTACAGCAAACCAAAATCTTGACGCCGCTGGATCTGAATATCGCCTCCAGCATACTTCTTATGACTCTCCAGTCCAACCCATCAATACCACAGGATAATTTTGGAATTGCTAGATCCACCAGGTTCTGGTCCACCATAGTATCTCTTAGTTTGGTGAGACTCTTCCAGACATCTTCATAGGACGGTTTATCTTGGGAATGCCTCTTGGTAACTAGGTAGTAGATGTTTCTCTGGCCTTTCTTCAACTGTAGCACCCCACCAACTTCTGGATTCTGCTCCCGCAGTGTTTGGAGTTGACCAAATTTCTTGGAGAACACTACGGCGATGCCCTGGACATTCGAAGATCTTCTGCCACACAGTGCGCTAGTGCGTAGTCAGCAGGCACCTCGAAAAGGTCTCGTGACTCCTCTCTAGTAACCCCATGTAGAATTTCTGCCCGTTTGACTACAGGGACATAAACTTTTCGAACGTCATATCATCCTCCGGTGGCTTGAGGGTGCGAACTTGGTCATGGTTTCCAGCGTAAGGGCCAACCTGTTGAAATGGACGACCCTTGGTTTCCTCGGGTGGCTTATGGATTCGGTACACAAGGTCGTTTATCCTTTTCACGATTTTATACGGGCCTTCCCACGAGTTCCGCAACTTTGGTGATAGTCCACGACGACGTTTGGGGTTGTACAGCCAAACCAGGTCATCAACCTTAAATCCTCCTGCGTCGGCCTTGATGTCATAGGTCTTCTTCATTTTATCGCTGGCACTCTGGATGTTCAACCGGACTCGTTCGTGGATGTCGTCCATTCTCTGCCGAAGTTTGCTGACGTAGTCCTCTCCCGCAGTGTCTTGTCCTGGCGGTATCCCAAACTTCAGGTCACAAGGCAGTCGCAGTTCTCGGCCCATTATAATACTAGCAGGAGTTTGACCGGTTGACTCGTGTACTGCGGATCGATAGGCCATCAGGAACAAATGAAGATACTGGTCCCAGTCTCTTTGATGGTCAGAGACAACCTTGGACAAGTGGCGGTTGATCGTCCTGTTCATCCGTTCCACCATTCCATCGGACTGCGGATGTAGGGCCGTGGTTCTTGTCTTGCGGATGTTCAGCAGTAGACATATTTCTTGGAAAAGGTTGGATTCGAAATTTCTGCCTTGATCCGAGTGCAGCTCCATTGGAATACCGAATCGACATATCCATTCTTTCACCAAGACGTCGGCGACGGTGATGGCTTCCTGGTTGGGCAGGGCATAGGCTTCCGCCCACTTACTGAAGTAGTCCATTGCCACAAGGATGTATTTATTCCCGTGGTCGGATACGGGAAACGGGCCGGCGATGTCAATGGCGATTCTCTCGAACGGGCTGCCTACGTTGTACTGACGCATCGGGGCCTTGGGTCGTATTCGAGGTCCATTGCTAGCAGCGCATACAGCGCACTTTCTGCACCAGTCCTAGACGTCAGCTTGACAATTGGCCCAGTAAAACCGTTGCCTCACTTTCTGCAGGGTCTTCGTCACTCCCAGATGTCCTCCGGCGACTCCATCATGGATTTCCCGCAGCACTTCCTCTCTTCTGTTCCTGGGAACAATTATTTGGCGTCTGTCTTCCCCACCAATGTCGGCCTCCAACACCCGTTTCAGGATCCCATTGTCCAGAATAAGAGAGTTCCATTGTGCCCAATAGGACTTAACAGCCGGCGAGTAACCTGCGACTTCCTGCCATGATGGTCTTCGATTGCCCTTCTTCCAGCTGACTAAGCCAAGGTCGGGGTCTCTCTCTTGGTCTTTCTGGATCTTGCTGTCATTCCAGTTGTCATCCATTGCCGCGGTTCTAAAAAGTGTTGCTTCTTTCTCTTCTGCTCGTCGGCAATGTGAGCAATCATCTGGACATGGTCTTCGCGACAAGGCATCTGCATTCTTATGGCTAGTTCCGGCTCGATGTTCGATCTCGAAATCGAATTTTTGGGAGTCTTCGATCCAACGTGCTACTTGACCCTCAGGATTTTTTGAACTGTAAGAGCCATTTGAGAGCTGCATGGTCAGTTCTCAACCGGAATCTTCTTCCATACAGGTACTTGTAGAAGTGTTCCCCTCCTGTTGCAGCTGCTAACAGCTCTCGCCTGGTGACACAGTAATTGGGCTCTGGTTTGCTAAGCGTCTTGTTGAAATAACCAATGACCTTCTCCTGTCCCTCCTGGATCTGAGATAGGACAGCTCCAAGTCCCACGTTGCTGGCGTCCGTATCCAAAATGAATTTCCTTTTGGTGGGGGATAGCTCAGTATAGGTGCGTTGATCAAAGCTCTTTCAGCTTCCTGAATGAGTCTTGACATTCTTCGGATCACTGGAACTTTGTTTGGCCTTCCGTGAGCTTGGTCAGTGGTTTAGCGATGTTGGCGAATCCCAGCACATATCGGCGATAGTATGTGCATAAACCAAGGAAACTTCGAAGTTGGTGAATGTCTTTTGGGATGGGCCAATCCTTAACAGCTTTGATCTTCTGGTCATCCACTGCTACTCCTGCCCCAGAGACAACGTGGCCGAGGTATCGTACTTCTTTTTGGAACAGATGGCATTTCTTAGGGCTCAGCTTCAATCCGGAGTTCCTCAGTCGCAGGAATACTTCCTCCAAGTTTTCACGTGGTCCTCAAACGATCTGCCGACCACAATTATGTCGTCGAGATACACTAGACACGTGTTCCATGAGAGTCCCTTCAGTACTGTTTCCATCAATCTTTCGAATGTGGCGGGAGCATTACAGAGCCCGAATGGCATAACGGTGAACTGCCACAATCCTGAGCCGATGGTAAAGCAGTCTTTTCTCGATCTTCCTGAGCCAGTTCTACTTGCCAGTATCCACTCTTCAGATCAAGGGTTGAGAAAATCGTGTAACCAGTCAACGTGTCTAGGGTGTCTTCTATTCTCGGGAGAGGGTAACTGTCCTTCTTCGTGTCATTATTATGTTGGCGATAGTCCTACACAAAAGCGTGTCTATCCATCCTTTTCCTCACCAGTACGACTGGAGGACCAGGGACTGTCAGATGGTTCGATAACTCCTTCTTCCCATATCGCTGACTATTTTGTCAGCCTCTTCCTTCTTGGCAAGAGGAAGTCTTCTTGCTGATTGCCGGATCGGTCGGGCACCCCCAGTGTCAATCTTGTGCTGGACCACATTAGTTCGACCTCCTTTTCCTTGTCCGGTATCGAAGATGTCTTGGTACTTCTTAACTAAATCTCTTAGTTTGGGCTGTTGAGCTGGTTTTATATCTTTGGAAGAGATGGCAACTAATTTTTCTAGTTCTGTGGGCAAGTTGTTGGGTTGGCTAATCGTACCTCGTACACTCCGGATTACTGAGGAAACTGACGAGCAGTGCCCCAATATTGTTCCTTTCTTCAAGGTCACTGGAAAATAATTGACATTCATGACCCTTACGGGCACAAATTTGTCAGCACGCAACAAGGTCTTCCCTAGTGCAATCCCTCGTCCAATTTTCTCATCATGAAGTTTGGGCTCGAACATCACCACGTTTCCACTGCTCGTACTCCCGTCCAGGCGAGCCTCCAGAATGGTTTCAGCCCTGTCAGGTACGCTTACATCTTCAGCCAACAACACACGGATCAACCCCTCACTTCTCCCATGAAGCACCAGCTCTTCTCCGTTGACACGTAGGACGCCGTCTTTGAAATCCAATTCAAACCCTCTGGAATTCATGATGTCCATTCCGATGATTGCATCGTCTTCGATGTCCGCTACAAGTGCCTGATGTTTCACTTTAGTGCTGCCCAAAATTATTTCAATCGGTAGCTCGCCATATACAGTAGCTGGCTCCCCTGTTGCTGTGCGTAGCTTCCAAGTTGTCGGTTCAATCCGTTCCGGTGTTCTGGCAAAGGAAGGCCCGAGAATTGTCCTAGTCGCACCTGTATCTAGCAGCATGGTGCAAGGCTCGTTATTGATGAGACCGTCTACGAAGACACCTTTGTTCTGTCGTTGAAGGATAGCGACATATGTGTTGTTAACCGGGCTTGCGGACACATGCCGACGATTGCCCCTTCTCGTCGACCTTTTTAGTTTTCCTGCATCGGAGTCGATGAATGTTGGACATTTGCTACGCACATGTCCAATTTTGCCACAATTCCGGCATCTTATCTGTCTTTTCTCAGGCAACACTTCCTTCATCACTTTTCTTATGGCAGCTTCCAAGTTAGCAGGCTCCTGTGAGTCTTCCTCAATCGTTTGAACTTTACTTTGGCTTTTGCAGCATTGTTTTGCTGCTTCGAATTCCAAAGCGCGTGCCAGTGCGTCTACGAGATGTGTTGGACGAGCTAATATCAACGCTTGTCTGGTTTCTTGGTCACGGAGTCCATCCAAGAATGCCTGAACCGCTAATCGCTCCATTACATTTTCCGGTATGGCTGGATATGCGAGACGAACCAAGCGTGCAATGTCAGTTTCAAATTCTTGTAAGGATTCGCCCGCTTTCTGGCAGCGATTTTTCAGTTGGGAGTGGTATACGTGTTCCAAATGGACGTGGCCATATCGTAATTCTAGATGTTTAATCAGCTGATCATAGTCCTCCTGTTCTTGGGCGGTGAGAGTTTGTAGAATATTTGTCGCTTCTCCACGTAATGCAAGTGTCAGTGCTACAGCTCTTTCCCCTGCATTCCATCCGTTTGCTTTGGCCGCTGCTTCAAACTGCCGGCGGTAATTTGCCCATGGAGTTTTTCCGTCGAACTGAGGCGGTTTCATGGAAAGCTTCCCTATTTCTGAAATGACCTTGACATCTTTTATACCCTCTTGAACTTTATCCACGTTCAAACTCAAGTCCAGCATTGCATTTTCGTTAACCATCTCTGTGGAGGACGCACTATTAATTTGTTTTTCCAGCTTACTGATCGTTTCCTTTATTTTGTCCATTTCTGCCTCGACCCCATCTTTGATTTTATCTACCTCCGTGTTCATTTGCTCCCTAATTTTATCTATCTCTGTCTCAACGGTTCCCATTCTTCCTTCTAGAAAATTAGCCACACCACACAATTCTTTTTTTAGGCCTTCTGTGTTTTCCAGGAACTTCTCTTCCAGGCTTCTTGAATTTTCTAGAAGCTTCTCTTCCAGATTTCTAGAATTTTCTTCAAGCTTCTCTTCCAGATTTCTAGCATTTTCTTCCAGACTTCTTGAATTTTCTTCAAGTTTTTCTATTATCAGACTCAAATCACCTCCGGGAACTTCGAATAAAAATGTTTCGGGGTCCTCACCTTCTTGTATAAGTCCTTGCAATTTTTTAAATCACCTCCGGGAACTTCGAATAAAAATGTTTCGGTTCAAGTCCGCAAGGCGCACTTTTCTTGAACACATTTTGTCTTTGACGAGGTATCAGTCTGTTTCACACGAAAAAGTTTATCAGTTTGTTAAAAATTCACTTCGCGAATTCTTTTCCACGGGCCACCAGTCTATTGTCTGTTTCACGCGAAGAGTGTATCAGTTTATATTCCCACGCACAATTGTCCACTTCGCGAAAACCGGGCCACTGTCTATTTTCTGTTTCATGCGAACAGTGTATCAGTTTATATTCCCACGCACAATTGTCCACTTCGCGAAAACCGGGCCACTGTCTATTTTGGGCGTAAAAAAGGTCATCAATTTATTTTTCTGACTATCCACTCCACGATCACTTGTTTATTTTCAAAATCTCACTTCCGACACCAATTGTAACGTAAATAAACTTAACTTGGTTTTAATAATTTATTTCACACTTAATCTACAACTTAATTTATATTACTACTCCACTGAATAGCTCGATCGTATGGGCTCGTTCAGACTGTCTCGACTCCACTTGAGGGTCGCCTATTTATCTCCGATACAGCATTCTCGATGTTTCGAATTCTGGCATGTTCCAATTGTTTCCAATATTGACCGTTGTTTTCCGTGGCAGAGCGACTGGATGGTTCTCGAATATCTCCGGGGATGATCTCATCGCTGTCGACGGCAACGCGCGAGGCGACAGGTCCGGCCTAGGTTCGTTACAGTACAATTGCATCGATTTTTTGCATTTTTCGTCACACATTATTGTTGGAGTTTGAACGCTCCATATTTTCTAAAAGAGTGAATCGATTTTCAAAAACTAAGCAGCACTGTATAGGGAATGACAAGCCTCTTCTTATGAGGTATCACTTGACCCCCTGAAAATTTGTTTGGGATGACATCTATACTTAGGGGGTTGAAGGTTTTACTATGCTTTTAGCGTCAAAATGTGCACCCCTGACAAACAATCTTGACGTGTTTTTGGATTTTGCCGAAACATTCTTCATAATATATCCAGGAAACAAAATGGAGAAGAACCCCCAGATCCTGAAGATATAGAAAGATTTGTGCAAGTTATAAACCAGGATGAAGTTCCCAATGTTACCTCCCTTTAATGATAATTTTGTTGCTCAAGGTTTTTTAAGTGCGGAGAAATTCTATTCGAACGAAACTGTATACGAATGGTAGAATTATTGATGATGGACATACACGTCTGAATTTTGAAAATTGCTCTGAAAACGATTTAAAACACTACATAAGTTCGAAGCCAATCAATATCTCAGAACCAACAATTTTCAAAATGAAACCTAAAAATGGATCTATGCAGAGTTACTTCTTTGAAAATTTTTACTTGTATACCGATCAAATCAATTTCCAGGACTTCGACAGTAATCATGATCAGTTTATTGGACTTGGAAATGCTGTTCATTACTTCCATAAATTCACCACTCTTCCATGTACGCCAGTTAACAAATTATACGAAGTCGATGTCGTATATCACTT